>JAHZND010004308.1:0-17280 GCA_027744115.1 Acrocyrtus sp. NNG-2020 | reverse complement strand
TAGGTACTACATAGATATATTACTTGACTGTATTTATATTTGACTTTTTACTGCAGCAAAACATTCGATGTATCATTAAAACAATTATATTTTTAGTGATGCTGTAAATTTGTTGCAGACATTGATGTGAATTAACAGAGTCCACTAAACAAAGTTTACGTTTTTTGGATTTAAGCTGGTCACTACAGTCAAAAATTAATCAAAGCAGCTATTATTTGTCGCAATTATGTCTCTAATTAAGTTCTTGTTATGTGCATATTCCAGTAATTAAATCCTTGTGTGTGCGACGGTTACTCTAACTTCTAACACCGGTTTCCGGAGATAATTGCAGTAGCAAATGATCCAGAACGAGAGGGGCGAACGTCCAGAAAAATTATTACCTGCCTACCTATGACTTTTCTCAAAGTAGCATTGTAATTAAATATGTAAGCTTACTTTATAATTAATTTAACGAGATGAGCATTTTTGTTATCGCTATAAACTACTTAATGAAAAAACGAGAAATTAAATATTAAAAGAAACCATTGTTCTGTTCTCAGCATTTTCTGTCCAAAAATACGACGAACAATTTCATTTATCATCCTTTGGGGCAAGTAGAGATGAAGCGCGAGGCGTGCACACGAGAGTATTTACCTTGCTTGCCTGCTCTTGCTCAGCTCTTGCTGACTTGCACATGGCATGAGTGACTGTAATAAAAACAGTTGTTGGATCAATTAATTTTCACTGATAGTTAGAGAATTAGTGCAGATATTAAGCGTTTTTGGACTTTTAAATAAAAGGGCAATGACAGTTGACAGTGAGAAAATGAGCAGTTCCAGAGTAATCATTAAAAATTTGCCAAAATCGGTAAGCAAGTTGCAAAACAGTGCTATATTTGGTATAATGTCTTATTATTTTTGTTTAATTATTGATGATTTAATTATAAATAGGCAACGGAAGAGAAGCTGAAAAAGTTGTTTGGTCAGAAAGGGGACATTACGGATGTCAAGCTTAAGTACAATGAGCAGGGAAAATTCAGAGGTTTTGCGTTCGTTGGATTTAAAAATGGAGAGCAGGCTACGGAAGCTCAGGAGTACTTTAATCAAACTTTCTTTGGTGCTGCAAAGATGACAGTTGAGCTGTGTACTAATTTAGGTAAACTTTCATTTAAAAAGAGCCATTAAATTATGCAGCTGAATTTAAAGCTTTAAAGGTTAACATTTGTAATTTTATAAATTAGCTGAAAAACCGAAACCAGTAAGTCGAGTGGGAAGGGAGAAACTTAGAAAGGCGGAATTAAAAGCGAAGCAGAAGCGAGACGCAGAAGAGGACACAGAAGAAAGCAAACCTGCGAAGCGGAAAAAGAAAGAGGATGAAATCCTGGAGAAGTATGAGGAGGATCCGGCATTCTTTGAATTTCTACAAGCTCATCGGAAGAATGGTGCAACGTGGGGAAATGATAGCGTTGCGGATGAACTTTTAAAGCTGAAAAACAAGAAGGATAATGAAGCTAAAATTGAAGAAAGTTCCAAAGTTGCAGAGTCAGTTGTGGAGGATGAATCTGGAGAGGGGAAAAAGAAAAAGAAGGAGCGCAAAGTCGAATTTTTCACACTGAAACTCAGAGATGTTCCAAAGAAAGCTAAGAAAAAGGATGTAAAGGCGTTTTTTGCTCCGCTTAAATTAAAATCCGTGAGGTATGAATGTTTTGTCATCTCTAAAGGTCATTTAGGTCATCTCATCATATGCTAACTTTAGATGCAAAATTGAAAAAAGTGATTAATCTTGATTAATATTATATTAATATTACAGATTTCCTCCTGGAGTTAGAGGAATTGTCTTTGTAGGATTAGCGTCGGAAGCTGACCTTCAAAAAGGACTGCAAAAGCACAAAAGTATTATGTTAGGGAATCAGATCCATTTAAAATCTTACTCGAAAGGTGGTGGGGAGGCTGAACCAGAAGAAAAGAAATCAAAATGGGCTTTACTACAGGAAAGTCTTGAAAAGGAGGCCGAACCAATTAGAGAAAGTGGGAGACTATTTCTTAGAAATCTGCCATACACAGCTACTGAGGATGACCTGACCAAGATTTTCCAAGAGGTTTCACAAACAAATTATTATAGCCAATTAAGTACAATATACATGTTGGCAAGGATGATGGGTGGAAAATTTTTTAAAACAATAAATGTGTTATAGTATGGCCCGGTTACTGAAGTTCATCTCCCAATTGACAAAATTACACGGAAGTTGAAAGGAATCGGTTTCATTTCATTTATGCTTCCTGAACATGCGGAAGCAGCGCACAAAGGTTTGGATGGATCAACCTTTCAAGGTAGAATGCTTCATATACTTCCGGCAAAATCCCAAGATGATCAGCAAGCAGATGAAGTAAATGCTGGCTCTAGTTTTAAAACGCAGAAAGAACAGAAGTTGAAAAAATCTGCGGGTAACAAACTCATAATCATAATATAATTTTACTGTATGACTATAACGATCATTATCAGTTAATGATACTGACGATTTAACACATTTCACATTTACAGGGTCTTCGCATAATTGGAATGCACTGTTTTTGGGGACTAATGAAATTTCCAAAGTGATATCTGAAAAGTATGGTGTTTCCCGAGAGGAAATGCTGCTCGATAAGTCAGATGAACAAGATAGTCGCCTTGCAAGTGTTGGTGTACGAATGGCGTTAGCAGAAACAGAAATTGTAACCGAAACAAAAAAGTTTTTAGAGGACAATGGAGTTTGTTTAGATGCATTTGATTCTCCTGATAAGAAGGCTGAAAGATCAAAGACGGTCATGCTTGTGAAAAATCTACCAGCAGGGACTTCTGTAAACGACCTGAGAAACCTTTTCCACAAACACGGCGTACTTAACAGAATTGTACTACCACCTTCTGGAGTGACAGGTAAATCTTTAGGGCTTTTAAATATTAGTAAAACAAGGCGGTAAACAATGTCTCAATAAAAATTTGAACTGTGCAGGACTAGTGGAGTTTGCAGAACCAGCGGAGGCCAGAGCTACATTTAAGAAACTTGCTTATAGTAAGTTTTTTAACCTGCCGCTGTATCTGGAATGGGCTCCTGTTGGAGTATTTGCAGGAGCCGCGGATGCCACGAAAAAAGCAGAACTAAATGCAAAGACTGTTGAAGAAAGTGAAAAACCAGCTATCCGGGCTGAGACTAGTATCAAGAGTAAAATTGAGGAAGACAATAAAATTGAAATTGAAGGACTGGAAACTCTTGACGAAAATGCTGTACCAGAACTTGACACAACACTATTTGTGAAAAACCTTAACTTTAGAACAAGAGAGGAAGCACTTAAAAAGGTATAAGCAAATTCAAATTAGAATCATGTTTTGCGCTTCGCTTGGTGTAAAGCAAATATTAAAAATAATTTATTTATTTCTAGCATTTCCAAGAATGTGGACCAGTGTACAGCGTAACGGTGGCACTACGGAAAGATCCAAATAACTCTGATAGCATGCTTTCAATGGGATATGGGTTTGTTCAATTTTATAGATCAAAGGACGCTCAGAGAGCCATCCAGTCTCTGAACGAAACAATGCTCGAAAATCATATTTTGGAGGTTAAGCGTTCTAGTAGAACATTAGTGTAAGCAAAATTTATTGTTTGTGTTTCTTAATAATGATTTGTTTCTGTTTGAAAATGAATTGTGCGCAAGCTAAAGTATTTCTTTAATTTGCTTGAAATCTGCAGTAAGGAAAGTACATCAGACAAGAAGACAGTAAATACTACCAAAATACTTGTTCGAAATATTCCCTTCCTTGCAACTTCACAGGAAATTGAGGATCTGTTCAAGTACTTAACAATTAATTAAATTCTTAAATTTGATTTTGTTTGTATATAAATATTAACATATTTAATTTTATTCTTCAGGACATTCGGTAAGGTAAAGGCAGTGCGCCTCCCCAAGAAGTTAACTGGAAGTGAACACAGAGGATTTGCCTTTATTGATTACTACACCGAAAGTGATGCCAAAGTAAGAAATCCATCAAAGATTTAATCTAAAGATTTAATTTTCCAAATAAATAATTATTTAAAAGTCACAGTTAATCTAATATAACTAAATTTATTTTTGATTTGAATTTCTAGAAAGCATTTGACACCTTATCAAAGAGCACTCATTTGTACGGTCGCCGTCTTGTCTTAGAATGGGCCTCTCAGGACGAATCAATTGACGACCTTCGAGCTAAAACTGCTCGTTTGGCGAGAGCTGTAACATCAGAAGACGATACAAGTATGACAGGAAACTCTACAAAAAGAAAGCTTCAGAGATACTTTCAGTCAAACTCTTCGACGAAACCATCTAACGACGATGAAGACGATGAAGATAATTAACTTTATATTTTTACGATTTTATTCTTCAGCAATGCTTTACTGTATGTTTACTTAAAATATCGAAAACGCAAGTTAATAAATAATAATTTTAACAGATTTAATTATTACTAACTGCCGTTGAGAGCTTCATACGAATATAATTATTTTATCAAAGCCAACAGCCTCTAGCCTAGAGCATATATATAAAAGCATAAGATGTACCTACGCATGCATGTGTAGATGAATATCCAGTACATATATAGCGTTTAGTAGAACCATTGGAGATTTTGGGGTGACTTAAGAAAAGGAGGTAAATTAAAATTTTATGGCTTTATCATTTGTTTTGGTTTTCACTTGATACCTAAATATTTGGCATTCGAGTCTGAGTCTGCTGCAAGCGTCACAGCTTTACTGCATTACCGGCGAGCGCCATTCGTCATCTGAGAGCAGCTTGCCAGTTACATTTTATTTTATGAGCGAGCATCGAGCGGACGAGCAAAATTTTATTGTCCATTGTCTGCACAAACAAAGGGCATAAAAACAAAGGGAGTAAAATACGATCATTTAAAACATTTCAACTTTTTTGCACTTAGAATTCAAGGTCGGTCCTATTTTTTCTTGGTCACTTTTTTGTAAATTTTTTGTAATAAATAATGGAGATTGAAGTGCAAGAAAATCTAATTGAGCTGTTACCGTTTAAAATGCCTAAACCGCGACGATTTTCGTCACCGTCATCGCGATCATCCTGGTATACAGGCTATTCCATGGATCTCTCTGGAGATGAGGATCGTACATCAGCTAAGTTAATTGATGATACGGTAAGAAAGCTTCGCGTTGCGAAGGTGTTTCGAGAAAACACTGACAGAATTAATAGCATGCATTTCTCTCCCTCTGGGGACTTGCTAATTTCATCTGCTGAAGACGATCAAATTGTCATTTATGACTGTGAGAAGGGAACGTAAGTCCGGTAACAATTTTAACTAATTAGGCAAGTGGTTTGGCTTGTGCGTGTGGGCATGTTTCTAACTGTCTTGGAATATTTAGGCAAAAGCGGACCCTAAACAGTAAGAAGTACGGGGTTGATTTGATCCACTTTACTCATGCCAGGAATACCGCCATTCACAGCTCTACAAAAATTGACGGTTAGAAGGAAATTGTTAGAAGTGGAGGTGGAGATAAGCTTTGAATGAAGATGGACTTTGTATGATTTATGTTTTCTACTGCTTTTCGAATTTAAATGTATATTTTTGGGATTGCATTTTGCTGCTGCTATTTCTTGTTCATTTACTAGTAAATGAAAATGGGATTTTTAAAAGTATTCTTTCTGATTTAATAAAAAGGGACCTTTCACAACGTTCCGCTTCACTTATGAAAAGGATAACGAGTGGGCATCCCTAAAATTCAGTCCGGATGGAAAGTCGATCATGATTTGCAGCTATGGAACTGTAATCCGTCTAGTGGACGCCTTCCATGGATCACCTCTCCAGACATTTGCTGGACATGTCAACGCGCAGAAACTTCACTTGGAAGCGACCTTTAGTCCCGATTCTCAATACGTCTTTTCTGGATCTGGCGACGGTGTCATTCACGTTTGGAACGCTGAAAGTGGCTACAAGGTGACAAAGAATACCTACTAAAATTTATGACGCAAATAACCTAAAATAAAAATAATCTGTCTTCTCCCACTTATTATTATTCTTAGATCTGTGTTCTCAACGGTGACCATCCTGGTGCTGTTCAATGTGTGCAGTTCAACCCAAAGTATATGATGATGGCCACTGCTTGTACAAACATGGTAAGTTCCAGCTTATCAGCATTCTAAAGTTCAAAATACTAAAAACGTAAAAGGAATATATGAGATAAAAGCTGAACTTGTGTTTCTTTGATGCCTTCCAGTCATTCTGGATACCAGTTGGATACGAAGACTAGGAAGTTTGAAGACCTTTCATCTATTTTTGTATCATGCTGTTTGCGTATCAACATTTTCATTTGTTGTGTCTAAATAATTCACTAGTTTCCTTATGTTAATACCGCCTCTTCCTGTGGTACATTTCTATATATAAATTCATTATAATATATAAAAGTAAATAGACTGTTGTTGTCTATTTAGTGTAATAGTCTAATACGGTTTTACAAGGCGTAACGAGGTCAAATCAGTGATCGACCTTTATAAAGTTTATTTAATTTTTATTTTTGGCGTTTGTAATTATGTTGAAGTAAATAAACGGGAAACGGAGATAGTTGTTTGCTCAGTTTCTATTTTTATACTAAAGGTTTACCTAATTCAGAATAATATTATCAGTGCATTTGTACACCGTCTAATTACTAACGATAGTTGGCAACACTGTCCTGGCTGGACAGTCAGGAAATTATAGTCATCAAATAAAGTTTGTTCTGTGTGAACCATACCATTTAACAGCACTACTAAAATAATGGCTGTATGTCATCTCTGTTTCACCGTAAAGGGGGTGAGGGAGAAGGCAATGAATTTCATTTTATCATTCCACATAATTCTGTCTCTAGAGTGATACAGTCACCTCACCTGCTTCTTTTGTATTTGCGCACTGCTGGATACAAACAAAGAAAAACATTTTTTTAAAGCAAGACGATATTTCGCTGAGGGCTCTTTTTCCTAAAGTACGTCAGTCACCCATTTAATCATTTTAATGGCATTCTGTCTCCACTTTCTACTTCCAGCTTTCTTCCTACCCCTTCCGAGTTTAGCCTAGACATTTACTAAACGGAAGAAATGGATCCCTTTTTAGGTATACCTTTTTCTTCTCCCACACAGCCAAAAAGTGTACACAGGGAAGGAGGAAACAGCAAAAAAAGGACACTCCAAAATAAAAGAGTGAGCAGTGGTTAAAGGTTTGAGAGCAGCATCCCTTGAGAAAGTCTAGAGAAACTCCATCAGGAAACTGTGACGTGCACGAGCGACATTACAGAGCTTGTATTTGTGCACACTTTAACCTGTAAAAATAAAAGTTGGACAGTCACGGAAGATTAAAGGTTGTAAAGCTACACTCCATTGTTAATAATGCATGAAAGGATATCAACATCAACTCATAAGATTGTATACATTTTTCAGTCAACATAATTTTTTTCCCTCCCAGTATTCCCACTCCCTCCAAACTAGTACACCTTTCGCTGGTGCACAGCTATAGCCCAAGGGACGACTCCACAACAGCTACAAAACTTGTGTTCTGTTAGAGAACAAGGATGAATGTCGGACAGAGACTGGTTCAAGATTTTTTTTTCTTTGTATTTTCTATTTCAACTCACTTTTTGGTGTTTGATTTCGCGAAGGGAGAAAAAAAAGCTTGGTCATTTTGGACTTTTGGATCACTCCTCAGAAAAACCACAATCAACAATTTCTTCTTTTTCTCAACCTTTTCAGGGCAGCTAGACAAAGTTGCTAAATACTTTGGAGAAAGACTTTTTTTTTCAAATCGCGTCATTCAAGAAATCCATACTGGAAGAAGAAAAAATGGAGAGAAAAGTGCTCCTTGGCATGAACATATTTATTCTTATATCAGCATGTGGATAAGCTATAGGGATGAGATAAGCTAGAAAAAAAAATCTATCATTTTTGTACTATCCTCCTTCTTACCTGCAACAAGTACCGTAACGATTAAAAATACTTTGATCCGATTTCTCAGTCGCCGATCTAATGTCTAACCGAAAAAAAAGAGAAAACAGAAAAGAAAGAGGATTTTGCTAGTTTCATATTCCCTTTATCAAACAAAAACTTGCCGACGTACCAAACTGCCAACTTCTAGATCACTCTCGACGTAATCTTTTTCCAAAGTCGTGGGCGATTTTGTTGATTTTAGTTTAGATATCTTTGGTAAAACAAGCAGTACTCTTTTAGATTTCATAAGAAGGAAGTAACATCGTACTCAACTACGTCCATATTATTCTTCTTCCTTGTTACCTTGAGGCTAAAAAAGTCTATATGGAATGAGCCTTTTTCATGTATGATGAGTAGCCGATTTTTCTTTCTGGAAAAATAATGCCCAATCAACTTTTTTTAGGATGGGCTGTGCAATAGCTGTCAGAAAATTCACACGAGTTTCGGTTCTCAAAGGAAGTTTTAAAATTTCATAACTTTCCATGTCGTAAAACCGCAACAAGACGAAACTGCATAAGAAATGGAGTGGTAAGGAGAATCCGGGGCAATATGAACTATCCCTTTTTATACCCAGCAAAAAAAAGAAGTGGTGAACTTTCACATTTTTTGATCGACAGTGGATGATAGGGTGATGAGTTAGAATTGAGAAAGATATTCAATTTAAACAATCCCAAATCATGGGAAGGTACACAGATGATCAAGTTTTTGTTATCTGTTCTCTCTCAGACGGAATTATTAATGTATGCAGTGATGTAATTAATCTGACCTTTTTGGGGAGGCGAAGTATCAGTTTCAAATGCTAACTATATGTGGATAGAATAAAGCCAATGCGAGACTTTGGCTATTCTGTAATTATTCAACAGCAGCATCAAACATTCGTGAAAGGAGGATTCGAGTAAGGAACAGGAAGATGCAAACTCCCAAGCATAGTTCATTATCAGAAGAGTCAAGTGCGTACTAACTTAATTTTATGGCATAGACCTTGTAATGGGAATAATTGCATTAGAAAGGACATATCTGAAATAGTGTCCACTTTAGACGTGGGCTATATTTAAATTAGCTAAAATTAAGTGCTATTTCAAAAATAGTTGCGAATAATTCACTTTTTACTAAATAGATGGTGGGAGGACAATAAAATGACATTTATAGTTCATTTTTATATTGAAATTAACGACTCAACAGTTAATCAATTTTGGGGTAAATATATTCGTTCCATACATTAAATTTTCACTGCCACCTTTGCCACCCTTCTCCCATTACGGATGTCGCATCCTACCTAATGTAAGACAAAAATGTTTTGGATGTGAGGGGAGAGGGGAAAGAGCAACCAGTGAAAGTCGTGAGCGTTTCGCGTACCCTTTCACGAATGAAGCCCGAGAAAACTTCACAAGCTGAATCAACGCTGCTGGTTACAAGTGAGGACGATTCCAGGCAGGAAAATCAGATTCTCTGAAGGAAAAGCACAACCTGAGCATCTCCACTTCTATATCTCAAAAGGGAAACCAATGCATCTGAATAGGGAGGAAAGGTGGAAGTGGAAGTGGAAATGGAGACTGCGGAGCGTATATAAAATGGGAAAGATGACAAGAAAAAGGCTGGAGTATTCCTCCAGAACAACTGAAACGCTTGACGGTTTTGGTGTGGGCTGCATGTAGGATCTATCACTCTCTACTCGGCTAAAAAAATTGTCTTAGTTTCCCCTTAAAAATATATTTCCAATTTTTTTTTGGACTCGGTCAAATGCTGGATTGAATGGTGAAAAATTAAAAAATAATAATAAATTTACCATTCTTGATAGTACGGCTATTCCAGTTCCTGTTAAATAATTGAAAACTAGAAAATTTAGGTGAAAAAAAAGAATCACCAGAGCACTTACCCTCTAAGAGGGCACTGATTTTGAAGGGAAATTTCGTGTTTTTCTTTTCGATTACTTACCAATAGCAACTTGTTCTTTGCGCTGTACATTGTACATCGAAAAGAAAAAAATCCACAACACAGACAAAAAATCCCGAAAAAAGTATTAAAGCTAAAAATCAAGTCATCTCACGTTCAATACACAGCATTGAGGCAATCCCAATAAAAAAAAGTTTTCGAATCTATTCAAACCTCTGCACTCCTTTTCTTTTAGTACATAAACTGCCTCATTATGGCTAGTTTTACCAGTAGTCACTAAATAGCCAGTCATACAGTTTGCAAAAAGCAAAAAAAGACAAAGTCAAGTATCTTTAATTTTTACCAAAAATAAAGATTTACAACTAAATCAAGTCAATTATTACTTGATATTCCCGCACTGGTAAGACAATTTTTAACTTTAAGAATAATGTGCGTGGGCTAGTTATACTGACAAGTATGCATTGAAGGAAAAAAACGTTTTTTTTGCTGATTTCATTTCAGATTTGAACTGAAGAAGAAGAAGCAGAAGAAGGACAGCAGAGGAAATCTTCATTTCCGAATTCCTCCCGGTACATAAAGAAATTTTGTTTGGGATTCCGAAACTTTTGGACTTGCAACTTGAGGGAAAAAAACTATTTTCTAGGATTGTTCTTCTGCCCCAAGAGAGAGTTCTGCAAGCAAGTCACTTTTTTCCAGACCTTTTTTCTACCCTCTCAAAAAGTCAAAGGTAAGGAGAGTGCTCATTTAGTACTAGCTAAAAAAAGAATCTATTTTCTGGGTGTCCTGCTTCTGATTTGCTTCATTGGGAGGTGGTGATGTCAGTGCATTTGGGGCAACCTGATAACAAAGAAGGAGGGAGAGCTTTTTTTTGTTTATCACAGTATTACAGGCACTGATTTACGCGTCACTGAATGTAATTGATCCGTTTTCCTTCTACAGAGTGGCATATTATTTTCGCTGTTTGCCCCTGTGCGTATTGTGCATGTCATCTTCTCATTCCAGTTATAACAATCGATAGTGCATAAAACATAGATGAAATGGCTTTTTTCGACTTCCGTATAGATGTGGGAAGTGGAAAAGTGGAAATCTGCTAGATTTTATTTTATGTGTGGGTGTCCTTTAAGTGACTACATGTCAGAGAGATAGCTTTTGGCAGCTTTCTTTTTTTACCTTTGAGATTTCATGAGTTGCTTTTTCACGGATCACCTCCTTTTCACTATACACAACAGCTTCCAGTCACAATTGTGAAATCAAAAGTAAACATGTTCAAAAGATGGAACAGAGAGCATTCTTTCCATTTTTTAAATGAAAAGACTGAAAAAAGGCAATTATGTACATTTTCACACCTGTTGCATTTCACCCCTGTGCCTTTATACCCACTCCAAAAAAAATTGTCCTCTTTTATCCAGAGAACCCTTCCAGCACTCTTTATCCAATTCTGTTTACACTTCCTTATCTACAACTGCCCTCCTACAGTGAAAGCCTTGCGGAAAAAAGTAAATAAAAAGGGGTCTATACAAAAAAATTATCTAGGTGCTATAGCTTTCCTTTTCAGGGGATAATTAGCTTCGCTTTGAAAAGCTTATTAGCACAGTGTAATAGTGTATATCCTTACAATTTTTTTTGTAATTAACATCAGAGTAATTTAAATTCTTATGCAAGGCTGCAGTGAAACGGAAGAAAGTTTAAGAAAAAGTATTAAAAAAGGTACTTTTAAAAAAATACCTTTGATTTTTTTTTCATTTCACTCTCGAAAAAATATTTCTTTTTTTTTCAGCGAGACAAAAAAAGCGTAACATCTCCCAAGAGGTGGGAGGAAGTAATGGAGTTTACAATCAACTATGAGCCATGTTTATGTTTCGATGGCTTTTTCTCGGTAGCGTATATTTTTGGAAAGCAGTGCAATGTCTTTTGTTTAGAGATGTTCTCACACCTACTACTTTTTTCTGGAAATGTGTTTTCCAACTAGCGCCGCGACAGGTAGGCAAAATGTGACTTTTTGTTTACTTGAACGTTCCCCGAGAGCATGCAAATGCTTGCAACAGACAAAAAAAACAATCTGGTAGTGTGACCTTGTTTGTTTTCTTTGGAGATGTGAGTGCCTTCTCCATTCCACCACAAAAATAGGAAAACGAGAAATCGAAAATTGAAATGTTTCACCTACCAAAGAAAAAGTAATGGCAATTGGTAGTAAAAAAAATCAGTAAAAATGTACAAAAGTAAGTCTCATCTCTGAATAGAGAGGGGAAAAAGTGGCAGCCAAAAATCTAATTTTTGAACGATGCACATCAAAATTGCATGACCTAACGTGCACCAGAATAATCTACATATAAGTTGTAGGGATATAGGAACTGGGCAGGAAATACTTTTTTTGTTCTGGTATTACATTTTACAAGTTTACAGAATGACTGTGCTAATCTCCTTATCGCGCCGTGCGACTACTCTAAATTAATAATAATTGGATGAACTTCATTTCTATAATCTTTTTTTATCCAATTTTCTGCCAAAGATTAGGGAAGTGGGATGCGGAATTTTCGGTTTCATTATTATTTAGCTGGGAAATGGGAAAAAGGACTAAAACTTCAAGGTTCTTTTTCTCCGGTGAGTGCTCATGCAAGGTAATTTAAATCATGGTCAAACAGTATCTAAGCAAATTTGCAAATATTAGCTTTTGCATTAGCATCCCGGAGTTCTCACCAGCTAGATCAACTTTTTTTTCCGGGCCCAGGAGTCATTTTACATTCAAAAAGCATTTCCTTCCTTTGTCCGCTTTTCCCTCATACTCCCATGCTCCCATTTACATCATCATTTTCATGAGCTGGTGTGAATTTCTCCGATAATATTAATACGAGCATTGTTGTTTTACGATCTCTTATTGAATGCCAAAGTCTTAGCATTCATGCAGAAATTTTGCATCCTGCGATATGACTATGCTACCTTCAAATTTAATCCTTTTTCCAGAGTTTTCCATTTCTCCTACTCCTTTTTCATAGCTAAACCATTTTTTTGAATGGTTTATATTGCTGAATACATGATAAAAGTTGGTAAGTCCAGAGGTAAAAAAGGAGAGCGGGCAACTATTTTATAATGCAGCAGGCTTTACATTAGTCGCCAGTGTTTGTGTTATCTGAAATTTTGGGATACTCCCTTTCCACGGCACAATCTTGAAGGAGTGATGAAAGTGGAGAGTGGATGATGACGTGTTCCTTTTGTGCTCAATAGGCTAATTTACTTTCTCGAATGAGATCTCCCATCACATACGAGATGGAAATGGAAACGATACACCTAATCAAAACATGGTTGGATTAGAGAAGGAGAGAGAGAGAGAGAGTTCATAACTGGGGAAAATCCATCTTGATAGAATTTCCATTGAAAGTAATACACTGCTTTTCTCTTATTTTCGTATAAGTTTCGGCTTTTTAGTAGCAAGAAGGGAGACACTGGTCATAAAATAAGGAAGTGGAGTGGGAGTTGAAGCCTGGCCTGAAAAATGTGTCCTTTGCCTGCTCAGAATGCAATGATCGGCTCTCATATTCCCTACTAATTACTATTGATTTAGTCCTTCTGCTTCAGCGGCATAGTCACCACTCACCAGTCAGAATTGATTAGTAAAAGTTTCAGCATTCAGAATAGTGGTTATTGAGATTGAGGCGGGAGGCAAGACATTTTCTGTCTTCTGCACTTCCACTAAAAAAATATATCCCTTGCAGGAGAATGCATTTCGGAGCTTTATTGCTTTGCGTGGGATCTTTCTCGTTGGCTTGTCAGAAAAGATTAATTTTATTAGTAATCAAAAGTCAACTACAGCAAGTCACACTGGATCAGCAAAATTGGATTTTGGAGCGGAAATATGAAATAATTTCCATGTGGGATAACTGCCTATTTACATTAGAATGCGGAGTTTTCTTGTCAAGACAAATCGAAGAAATGAGTGGTATATGTATTTTTTGGCTAGGATTATTTGCAAAATGGTACTGTCCACTGTCCAAAGTCATGTCGGACATAAGGAAAAATAGAAAAGAAAAAGGTCTGGAGAAATACTGTGAAATGGGAGCATAAAAAGTAGACGACTTTTCCGATACATTTTTCAAACGATGTTACTCTATACGAGAGAGAGAGAGATAAAAAAAGTGAAAAGTAATTTTGTAAGACATTGAGCTGGTCATGTGGGAATATATTATGTTGTGGAGGGCAAGTGGTCAGGACTTTTAATAGAAAAGTAAAAGAAAAAAAACTTGATTTTTTCATGTCAGTCTCACTTAACACCGTCACGCCAACTGAAGCAACCACTGCACTTCACGAGAGTGGAACGATCTCTGTCGTTTTATATGACAGTAATAAACTGAATTGTCAAGGAATATATATTCCTTGCAAAAAGTTTCACGCCCAAAAAAACTTATGCCTTTTCATGAAATGAAACCATTTGCGAACCGCAAAGCCATTCCGTTCTTCACTTTCTTTGGAAAACTGATGCAATCCTGGAACAGAGAGGTCCATGAAAAGAAAATGAAAAGTGAAGCATCCCCTTCAAAAAAAAATATTTTAATCTGTGAACTTGTACAAAAACTTTAGTATTTTTTGTTTTTGCAATTTCAAATCTGTCAAAAAAAATTGGATAACTATAGCAGCTGCAGCTCAAAAATGGCTATATAAAAACGAGAACTCAGCATTTGGAAAATTATTAGGATACCGCAGCGAAATGAATTTTTTTGTCAGCGGTGAAAAATCCATTAAAAATCTTTTTTTTTCCTACTTAACCAGCATCGTGATAGAAAGGAAGATTATAGAAAATACATTTCAACGAAAAAAGTGCCGAAGCAGGTCAGCTACTTGCTGAATAATTGAATTCTTTGTATAGTCATGCCCGCATAAAACACAAAGCACATTTTTAATCGTAAATTCTCCATTTCCTAAACAAAACAAAATTTTAAAGTCATTTCCCGAATAAGCCTCTTCTCATAATTACAGTTTCATTGCTATTTTAATGCCATAAAATCCTTTTGTGAATCTCAGCTTCTATCTAAAGCTTAAGCCAACCCCAAAGTGAGACAATCCAAACTTTGTATTCTCTATACAGCATACTCGTAGCGTAAACATTCAGATATTATGAATCCTTTTTTATGCATTATTTTAAGTAGCGACGCAGTTCATATCCTTCCAAAAAAATTCATTTTTTGTCACCACTACTACTCACCTAATAACAGTACCAAAAGGTCAAACCTGCCACGGTGTGATAAGACTCACTTCAGATCAGTATCCGAAACGTGTCGCTTTTAAGCAAAGTAAAAAGTATCAGGTTCTTATCTGGCGACCATGACTAATGCCGACTAGCCGATATCATTTGAACAAAATGTGTTCTTTACAGAAATACAGCAGCTCGCATTGTACAGTTTCATATGATTGACTGATACAAGCTTATATCCTCCTACGCTCATTTTCATTCTCCACTAAGGGGAATATTGCATAAAATTTGCGTCAGTCCGCGATAACTGATTTTGTCACTACATGGCAAAAAAAAATATTTAAGAGAGTACAAACTACGCACACGAATAACTCCATCATATTTTTTCCTTAACATTTTTTTCTCCCATTTTTGTCAAGTGTTATTTGAACTGAAAAAGCCCCGTTCAGGTGAGAGAGTATAGTGCTCAAGGTGCAAAATAAGTTTCAATCAGTGTGCATTTATCCCTATATCCTCCCATTCTGAAACTGATTTGACCCCACAGCAAAAAAAGTTACAACAATGGGAGAGTAGTGAAGCCAAAGCCGAAATATCTTTTGTGGGCTGGTACAAAAATGAACAGTTTTTGATTGCGGGGGAAGAGTGGAATTTCACTTTGCATTACTCTTCTCATTTCTCATTCATTACAGCGAAAAAGTGAACAATACACTTTGACAATAATACAGTGACAATAATGTAGCTGAACAGAGCTACACTCACACAAACCTTATAGCGCCACACTATACTTACATCAATCAAATGAGAAAACAATCAGCTTCCAGAAAGAACGAAAAATAAAAGTCAACCAACGCTTTTCCATTTCCTACACACAACCACCAAATTTTGTGAGAGCAATCGCTCCGAGCATATTGTTTTTATCATATAGCAAGCACAGCAAAAACTCATCCCAGTGAAGTTGTCATTGTCAGTTCACGAGAGGATTGGTGGCATTCTGGCATGATTGCCAATTGCCACAGTATGGGAAAACCTTACATTTTTTTATATATTTTTTATTGTATGTGCCTAAACATATTCTCCTCCTTTAAATATAAGCACGCTACATTACAATTCAATTTTTATTTTTGAAGAGCTAACTTTATTTTGTTTTTGCCCCACCCGACATCAATGAGAGGGACTAGCAGAGCATCCCCGCAGTAATCACTTGTATCCGGAATTCTCCAAATTAAATATCACATTATGATTTTAAATCTTTTATGATTTGAGAGAGGGAAAAAAAAGTGTGCGCTGCTGTGTAAAATTGTAACGTACAGAGCTGGGAAAAGGTACTCTGATGTATATATTTTTTTTCATTGTGAATTGCACACACCCTCATTTCCGGTTTACAATTGTACGACTGTACGATTGGACAAAGGTACAGGGAACAGAACCCATTTTTCCATTATCATTCTCTAAACTCAGATTTGCCTGGCAGGCTCTTTTACGTGTGGTCTACCGTACAAAATGAGTTATTTAAAAAGTGAACGTAACGAGATTATGACGCTATTGCTGTTCTTGCTATGAGATGACAGCAGATTGTGCAGTTTGTCATTTTATCAAGTGGCTCTAAAAGTGTACACCATTCCAATCCAGTTCTAACTGTGGAAAAAAGACGTAGAATTTAACTGCGCTTGCATTACTCTCGTGTATTGTGATGATGATGTAGGGAGCAGCTAGCCAGCACATTTCTCATTTTTTTGCAAGTGAAGCGGATTCTAAATTAATTTATGCATGATAGTAAATAAGTAAGTTCTTTCCGAGGATGACCATCATCACATTCCTTCCACTGAGGATTGTGAGCTGAGATTTTTATTGGCTTCCTACTCGTGACTCGCACAAGTGAAGTTTGTTTTGTAGGAAGTAGATTCTACTGCAGAAACAGCTAAAAGAAAATATATTAAAGGTGTAGAAAATTTTTCACGGGAGAGTAGGACGATTGGTGGATGAAAATATATAAATTGTTTGATAATTAAGCCATGGTAAGAATAAATAATTAAAAATAAAAATAAAAAATATTGTTAGTGATTTGACAAAGAAAATGTTCTTAAATAATAAAAAAAGGAGGAACCAACAACGTTTGTTGTAAAATACCTGGGTTATCGGACGACAACCCATTTGTGGGGCATTAAGTACACAAGAAGCCCCGTGGACGAGATGGTGAAGCAGGCAAAGACACAGTTGACAGCGGAAAAGCAACCGCTGGCTTTGATGAAG
>JAHZND010004307.1:0-12340 GCA_027744115.1 Acrocyrtus sp. NNG-2020 | reverse complement strand
AGTTCTGCTTTCAAATTGGAATTTTCCCTCATCAGGATCTCCAAAATTTGAACGGATGGCAGTACATCGTCACTTTTCTCGGTGACAGGGGCAAGAGCTGAACCATTTTTCCACATTTGCCCCGATTGCGGCTGAGGACAGGATTGCAGTTGCAATGGCTTTGAACAGTCATAATAATCAAAGTCGTGACTGCAGCTATGAGGATTAGTGCTCATAATTGTGGCATGCGTCAAGTCTGGTTGGGATCTCGAGAAGCTAGATGATCTTAACAGATTTGGATGAACGGAGCTACTTATTGGATCTTGCTGTAAATTTAGTAATAAAAGGCAAAATGTTATTATCATGAAACATTGTATGCGATGAGATGAATGCATGTAACCGCAGGTAATTCTGCAATTCTGCACATTAAAGACATGAAAAATGAAAAATGCATTAAAACATTTTTTCCATATTACTCACCTGAACCTCTTTCGCAAGATGTTTTAACACAGTAAGTTGGTCCAAATAGTCTCTCGGAATATCCAGCAACTCAGTGGAAGTGACCGTACTGTCCCCACTTCTTTCAGAGAGCAATCCTTCACAACCCCCAGACTGGCTGAGACTGCTTGAAAGATCTCGAGATGGTGATTGAGACTTCCTCATAGCTGAACATCCTGAAATGCGATTTTGTCCCATTCCAACAGAGGTGAATTCATGACTAGCAGGTCTACACAAAGAGAAAATGTGTTGAAATTCATCATTTCCACAAGTCACAATCACAAAAGTTTTTTTTTCACTGGCAATAAATCTTACATCCAAGTATCAGCAAGTAAACTGGAATTATTCTGATGGATTATAAGAGTATTATACGTTGAGTGAGAGTTCGAGTCTAAGCTCAGATTACAGGGGTGCGTGCCACTGCTTCTGTGAAGGCTGGACCTTGAAGATATGGAATTTGCGTTGGAACTGACACCACCACCGGCAGAGCCAACATTTGAAGAATAGTAATGATCTGATTTCATGTCATGGTGTCCTTCGTCTATATCCAAATCGGAATCTGACTCAGAATCAGACGACGATGGAGATGATGGAATCTTTTTCTTTGTTCTTGTTAATGCAATCACTTGATGCGCATGTGCATAATTTGGTCCTCCTCCTTTGTCTTGTCCGGAGGTGTCGATTCCCGAATCCCCTGCCTTGTGCTCTTCCCCCTGTGGCTCTTGTCGTTTTGTACATGTTAGCAACAACCGGTCTTCCGGACTCAACTCTTCCGTTGATGAAATTAATGGATTATCCATTACCAATATCAATGCGTTGGTCACATAGAAGCAATCACTTTAAAGTTTTCAGGTCAAAATGTTTTTTACAAACAATGTCACGGTTTTATTTTTTATTCTTGCTTAGAAATTGTTCCAGCAAGTCCTTCCCGCATAGTGCTTTCGAAACCAAAGTGCCTGCAATATAGCATTAGAAAGTACAATAAATCACCACGTGCACTTTTACAATCTGATTCACTACATAATTTATGAACAATTATCCTTACAAAACTGAAACGGTACTGTGAGTAAGAAGCATACTTTATTCCAAGTACAAAGTGTACATGTTTCTATCACCAGCGGACTCCGCTCGTTATCTCTACTTTTTACTGTCCAAATAGTTTGCTCATTCGCTTGCTCGATGGAATTTTATCTCATAGTCTACAGGGATAGTATATAATAGTATATGCCTATATGCATTTTACTATGAAGAGATTTGGTGAACATAGGAAATTTTTTTAATGCACAACGAATTATCATTATCACATACTGGTTACATTTACATTGAAGTGTACGAAAGGATTACGCCATTTAGCTTAAAAAGATAGAACAGCACCATACCGTACTAAACTGAAAGTGAATGAAAAACGACCATAATCCCAGGGGAAGTACAATAAAATTAATTTATTAATCTACTGCATATTTGACAAAAAGTAAGATGCGCAGTTACTGTCATATTTCACCCACATGAAAACAAAAGATTTTTTCGGTTGCAGACGAAAAGTGCAAATAAGTGTAATACTGTGTCGTATTATTAGCTTTAACGTTATAAAACTGAGATGAGCTGGTCATTTAATTACTCATTTACCAACGCATGCATTTTTCATTTATGATTATTCTTGGAACAGAGATAGATTTTATGGTATTTTGCAGCTGCACGCAGGATATTCGTAATAGCCAGTTCTTGTAATGAAGGCTGTTTTTTGTAGATGAGAAAATTATGCACAGCTTAAATGAATTTATACCTACTTGCGCGTTCCATTAGCTGCTGCCAGTGAGAATGCATGCTCTTTAGTGACGAAGCCAATGAAGCAGAAAAACGGCACACAAATCAAGTAAATAGGAACAATTTTGGAGTATTTGCTTGCGATAATGGGCATGTCATGTCGCATATCGATATCATTGGTATGATTTGAGAGAATGGAATGTAGTTGAATGGAATTCCAAATATGTGAACGACTGCTCGTCATTCGTCATCAACAACACCATCTCAAAACTTCATAATCCTGCTGATGTAATGTAACATGCAACTACTTAATGGTGGTAACACAACAGTAGCGAGCGGATTGTACAGAGTAGAGTACAAAACGGAGCACACAAACAGATAAAATTTTACTATCTTTATTGGTGAACTCACAGAACTAAAAATTCCATAATTTATTTGAGTTTAACTGACAGTAGTACGAGATAAAGAATGTACCTTAAATTAATAAATGCCTGACTATTTTAGGTTTTTTCCACTTTGTGCACGAGTCCAGCAGCTTTAAAGTGCAAATATAAAGAGGTGGAAAAGACGTAATATTTATTACTATAATTGTATGTACCATGTACATTTATATGCATTTATTTACTGGCTCGGTTTGAGCAAACTTGTCTTAGGATTGGGGATGGTAATGTGCGTTTATCCTTGTGCTGCTGCTGGCGCTTGACTTGTTGTCTGTTTGTTTATTAGTTCTGGAAAAAACTGCGAAGTAAGACAAGGATGATTACCTAGTTGGAATGTTGGAAATAATATAGACCTTTGTCAAGCTCATTAAAATTCTGAGTAATTGGATAGTAAATGTCGACTTGCAAAATTGCATAACAAAACTGCTTTTCAACTATTGCTAAAAGAGCTTAACTGGAATTGTTTTTTTTAACTGGAGAGAGCAGATAGCAGATGCGCCAGACTTAAAAATGCAGCATATACACATTTTTACACTTTGTCAATCACTGCAGTGCAGGACTAATACAACCCGCCAAGCAGATGAATAATATTTAAACTGAAATGAGAAAAAATGTCCCTACGTTGCAAGTTGCAAAATATGTACATTTAATTTCATTATAATATGCAATTATACTTTGGTGTTATTATTACAATCGGAATGAGCATTGAAATGACATTTTTGGCTTATAGGAACTTGTTTTAGGTACTTAAAGTACTTAGCGTAATTGCACATAAATATAATGCACCACAGAGACAGAGAGTATGAAACGAGACACACACTCCCACTTTTATCGTCAATACTATGTTCCTGGATTTTGATCCTTAAAATACTTGAGTGTAAAAGCGTCAAATCACATGATAACATCGCAAAGTACTCATGCAAATCAAAAATCAGAAAGGTTAGGTTCTGTTAGTAAAAACAATTATATTTTACGCAATCGTCGATGCTGTATCCTATGTGCATCATCAATGCGCAAGTAAATGAAAATAAGTGTAAGTGTTATTTATATGAAATGATGAAAGTAACTCATGAAACGTTCTTTCTCCCGAAAATGCGATCGCGTATTTGAAATTTCAAGAGCTTTTGCCCATCCACTTAAGTGTCACATATTGCATTGGCGTCGTACGTTTTGGAAAGAATTTGTCATAATTGCATAACACGTACATAATCTACGCAATCAGTGCATGGGTACTTAGGTAAAATTTAAATTGAGGAGAAGTAATTCGTCTTCTCCAAAGAATACCAGCATAATTTGTCTACGTACATATCTGGAATGCTAACGTATCTGGAGACTGGAGACTGAACAAAGTTTTTTTCTATAACCATAATCAGTTCAGGCATTCCATTAATATGTTTATTACTTCTTCCTCAAAGTTAATGTGATGGTTTGTGACAGTAAAAAATGTGCATAGGTATGTAAACGTTTCACGTGCATTAAGATATCTATACACTAAATACTTGTACATGCATATGTATAGTGCAATTAGGAAACTTTTATAGATAATTAAAGTTTCAAATGACATATTAATTACCTTTTTACTGATACTCTTGCCAAGATAACACCATCCCCAACAAATAACTAAAAACATCAGCGTTATCGATTCGGTCGATCGTTTTCAAACTCATGGTTGTTATTCGACTAAATAATAGTCAGATAAGATAAAACCAGCACAACAATTGAGGGATTCCATTCCAGAATGCACCGTAATTATATTTCATTTGCCTAGCCGTATCTTTGAAATACTTTTACATTAGGTAGCAAGCTGCAGTATGATAAGTTTTCCACATTCACATGCAAACGACACAATTGTAACAGAACAAATCAGTGGTACGCTAATCCCAGGTATTCGGTTTGATTGATGATAAATTATATTTAAATAAAGATTTTACATGCATACGGTACAACTGAACACAACATTCTTTGGAGCACTGAAGGTGAGCGTACAAGATAAAAAAGCTGTTGTAATAGGAAATATAAATATGTGGAGTCGAACGGAATAACTTAAAAAGTAGACCCTGCTAATTTAAAGTCGCTGATTTCACAAAATTAACATAAAAAGAAGCAACAGGTAACAGGTTAATGATTACCATTAGAACTTCATGTTACTAATTTCTCTTAAAAAAGAAGCATGTTGTTAATCCAGGAGAAAATAGCAGAAAATGAGTCACTAACTGCTAAAATTCGGCTATATGCATGGCACATATAGAAATAGTCAGAAGAGGATATATAATATTGGCATTGGCTTTTNCAGGTTAATGATTACCATTAGAACTTCATGTTACTAATTTCTCTTAAAAAAGAAGCATGTTGTTAATCCAGGAGAAAATAGCAGAAAATGAGTCACTAACTGCTAAAATTCGGCTATATGCATGGCACATATAGAAATAGTCAGAAGAGGATATATAATATTGGCATTGGCTTTTATATCTGAGGGTTATTGTGCATTATTAATATTATTTACTGTTGGTATGCGCTTCTCGTTAATGAAACTGAAATACGGGATCTTCGCATCCTCTCATCGTCTCTTTTGAAGCACATCCTGTATCATGCATTTTTCTTCTCTTTGGTATGCGTCATTTAATAAATGCTGAAGGAGCAAAAATTCTGGCATTGCAATTGCTACGTACAAGTTCGTACGTATCCTCCTGCGATTATTATGTACAGTTGTTTTTTTGAAATGTGTGTGTGAAGCGAAGCTCTCTAACATTTTCAAATAGCAGAATCAGTTCTTTACCATCGCCACCATCACAATCATCTTTACGAAACCTATCCTCATTTTTCATTCCTTTGCAAGTTTCATATGTACATAATACCTATCGCTATCCTATGCTGCTCATGCTCCTACACAAAACAACCAGCACAGATTTTTTGTGTGAATGCATGCGCTGCGCGTAGTATGTTTTTTACTCTTAAGTTTTTCATAGTCCATAGCGTGCAAGCGTAGTAGTCATCACATGAATGATTTTTCCTAGCAGTTACATTTAGCTGTTCAGATTCAGGTTTACGATAGAGGAATCTTCAGCAGTATAATATGTTTGTGCTTTTGCATTACTACCTTTGTGGTAAGACAGTTCTGTACACTTGACTTGTTTGTGGAGTTTATCGGGCAGTGGACTTGACTGTGTAAATCTCAGAGTGGATGTAAATAGGAAAAATCTCAGAATGTTGTTTTCTGAATAGAGCGTCTCCTTTAGGTGCACGAAAGACGACTTGAAGTATGTGCCAGTCATTCTACCAATTTAGAAGTCTTCTTTCTGTCCCTGACTTCCATCCACCTAAATGAAGAAATGCATTTTTTCATAAACTATAGTCTGTAGTGTCATGATTTCATCCGTACGTGCGTACGTAAGCATTTTTAAACATTTGCACTGCGCCATAACATTTTAGCGTTTTTTACTTCATTATGATGTATTTGTACGTGGTCCATTACTTTACTGTCCAGTTTCAAAATATGGATCAGATATCGTCTATGACTTAGGTAATGCATCCCTTTTACTTGTATGCAGAGGTCCATTTTTCAAAAAAAAATAACGTGAAAGAGCAGAGCTCCCAAGACAAAGAGGACCTAGTTAAGCAAAAAACTCACGATGAGAGCTATTTATTAGTAGACACTAGGGATATAATATATATCATGGCATGGACGAGCCCATTCCATAAAATATTATAGAATATGAATAAATAAACTAATTCACTGCAAAATTTATAGATTTAATAAGCATTCAGAGACAGTCTCATTTCTCAATTTCTATAAATTCGTGGAAGCTGCCATTGCTGGCTAAAACGGAAAATATTTTTTTAAAAATAAAATACGTCCGAATCCGAAGTCCGAAAGTATGCATATATGTAGTACAGAACCCAGGTACTTTACATGTACAACAGGGCATATAAAATATTATATAAAAATTATCTTGGAACAAGATGCAAAAACCCGAAGAAAAGTACCTACAAAATTCCTGTTGGCTTCGCTTTGTTCCTTGCAGTAAAGTAAATGGTCATCACCACTGTTATGACATGCTCACCCTTTTCTCGTCAGTCTCCTTTCTGCCTTACAATCTCCCTTCTCTCAATTTCCACTTCCCTCTGATATACATGTTGAATAGTAGTTAGCAGAATAAGTGCTTTGACATTTCGTCCGATTACAGTTCTATTAATGCTTACCTATTCTAGTATGCTACCTTGCTACCACGCTACTTTGAACTGTTATATTAACCTCTATGTAAAACGACAAAAATGCGCTTTCTTTCTGCTAATAATCGGATGAACTACATCATTTCGAGAATTCAACTGGTTTAAAAAAGCAGAGATAATATGTGGCAACTGCTTCGGCCTACACTCACTCATACTTTGTACTTGCTGTGCTCTGCAGCTCTACACATATTTTTGCTACTTTGCTGCACTTTTTTTACGAAAGGAATGTGCAACGGGCAGCATTTTGCTCATTGTATCTACATACATCCTACTTTACCCTGCAACATTCCTGCTTAACTTGAATTTAAAAAATGCGTGAGTGACAATCGAGTACTATTACTAAACCTATTGATAATGCAGGCATTTCTTACTTGGGAATGAAATGAATTCGCAAATGCAGACTGGGTGGACTGCCTGTGCACAGAGCTACTTCAAATTCCACATATTTTCAACGCTATATTTGAACTCTTATGAACTTGTGAATGAATAGTTTTATATGTGTAGTTTGTACATTTTTCAGTGCAAATACTTCCATTCCAGCAGCATTCAATGGCCTTCCTTGTCAGTTTCGGTTGCTTCCAATTAGTACTTTTGCACCAATAGTTCCAATGCCAAATTTAATGTGAGATGTGCCTCCACTCCACTATTCTTGAATAATAACGCGCAGGCGAGACCAACATGTCACGGTGTCATGAAATTTTTCGGTTTTAGCATGGAGTCCTGTTCACTTATCAGTAACGATAAGATAACCCTGTCTTATTGACAGGTGATACTGATTAATAGAATAAGAATAAGGTTTTATTTAAAACTTTGTATTTATAGCTGCACTTTTAGGGACGGTTTGCGTGCATATGCATCAATGCATGTAACAAATTTCATAATTGAAAATTCCATTGTCATAAATCGGAGAGATCATTAAAGTGCCAAAGGCCCAGTTTCAAGTCTGGTAGCCAGTCTTTTTAGGACACCTATCAACTTGGTCCTATCCTAGTATTCCTTAGAGAACCAAGTTTAGGTTAAGTTTTATAGTTCGCTTGAAGCTGGTTTCCTTTTAGAGGAAAGCATTTTTTAACCAACACTCGCTAGATATGGTTAGAAATTAAAATTCTTGTTGGAATCATCAGTTAGTAAAAATTAAGTATATATATTAGAAACAGCATAAACTCTAACTAAAACTGAAATACGAAACCAATGTAAATTTTCAATCAACCAATTCCCCTCTATAACTCGCGAGAATGAACTTATTGATAATTATACGCAAAAATTTTCAAATGACCAATCATTATTTCCTATAGTTGAACTGCGTAATTATATTTTGAAAATGAAAATACTTCAAAAATCGAACAGTAGAGAATGTCAGCTCTCCCCGCTCATGCCAAAAGCAGTAGTCAAATGACAATTAGTAAACACATCCAGGTTTCATCAAGCCAATTTTCCGCCAAGTAGAAAAAGTGAACAAAGAACTCCGGAAACTGGGAAACGTTCCTTGTTTGCTTTCGCTTAGCTCTAGAAGGCATAGCATGAAGTTGAAGTTATTATGCTGTGTTGTATGATTTTTCCTGGTATTCAATTCATCGTCGCATCATTCGCATTATCGCACATTGTTATTTTTTTGGTACAATTCTCATTCTCATGCAAAGTACAAAAGAAATGGTGAAAAGTGTAAAAATGTGCAACTTTGGCACCCTTATCGGATCTTTCTGGCTCAAGCTTGTGCTTTTGTGGAATAGGTCGATACTCCACTGTCGTGGTTTCTGCTTGTCGCCTCCTATCTGGACAGCTGGAGCTCTAGCTACGTGCTATTTACGCCTCCGCTCGCCTCCTCCAGCAGCTTGGCCACTTCTTACGATTTCGTTATTAGCAGTGTGCCCCGGCTGCGGAATGTGTGATTTAGCTGTAGCCAGCTGAATACATCGACTTTGAGATGGGGAGTAGATATGTAGCACACTTTGCCCCAACCTTAACGAAGGAAAACAAGTGCAAACGGGTTTGCCGCCGAGCCATAGAGTACAGTCCATTCTACTTACTTTCTTTATGGCAGAAACTGAACTGAAATTTGTTAGCTGACTAACTGACTCCATTCTGGCCAATTGCAGGCCAGCATTAGGATGGGAAAAAGAAAGCGGGCAGCGGGACAGCTTTGTTCTCGTCGTTTTGTTTATTGTTGGAGATGCACTTACACGTTTGGACTCGTTTGAGTTTTACACTTTTCGCAGGATACAGGAAGTGTAATGTGATGTTTCTGTGTCATCCATCACTCATCTTCAGCACTGTGCAAATTTGCCTTGGAGGAGAAGGCCCTTCTTTCTTCGCTTATAAACCTCCCGTTCAGCTCCAGTCTCTTCATTGTTTATGACGAGTAAACAGCTCTCTCAAAAAAACTGAAGTTGCCAAAACTGGGAAAGTGTAGTAGTGAAGCAGGTACGTTACAATTTCCGGAAAACCTGGTTAATTACTTAAAACTTAAGTGCTGATTTTGATACGATAGTTCTTGAGAAAGTTTATTTTTAATTGTGTTTTGTTTTTCTGTAGAGATTCTGTGAGCTTTCAAAATGGTCCAACATAAGATGTTCGTTGTGAAGAGGAATGGACGGACGGAGGAGGTCCATTTCGATAAAATTACAAGTCGAATTGAAAAGTTATGCTATGGCTTGAATATGGATTTTGTGGATCCAACGGCAATTACGTTGAAGGTCATTAGCGGTTTGTACTCTGGCGTGACCACTGTCGAATTGGATAATTTGGCTGCGGAAACTGCTGCCACCTTAACCACCAATCACCCTGATTATGCCATCCTGGCTGCTAGGATTGCGGTGTCAAATCTGCATAAGGAGACGAAAAAATGCTTTTCAGGTAATAAAATGAATGACTCATATGCAGCTTAGCTTAGGGATTTTGAAAGCGTTTTTAGTATATTCACTCCGCGGTATAAAAAATGAATTATAGGTATGGTATATTATAATTTGGTTTTGGTGCTGTTACAAATCAATATAGATGTGATGAATGATTTGCTGAACATGGTTGATGAGAAAAGTGGCCGAAGCTGTCCAATGATTTCTGAAAAGCATAACTCAATTATTCAGAAGCACGCAGATAGGTTGAACTCTGCTATTGTGTATGATCGAGATTTCAGTTACAACTACTTTGGGTTTAAGGTAATGTAATGGCTTTGTTTTCCCAATTCCTCTTGGTAATGTTACTACTATGTATGTAGTACTAATTGAAGCCTTTGTTTATTTTATAATTTGAAATCATATTAGTAAACACATATTTCTGTTAAATTAGGAATGTGTTATATTTTAATGGAAACAATACTCACTTCCATTTTGTATTTCTGCAGAGACCAGGCGCATTCGCAATCTATTTGGAACCATGGCATGCCGACATTTTTGAATTCTTGGATCTCAAGAAAAATACTGGAAAGGAGGAGAATCGCGCAAGAGACCTTTTTTATGCCATGTGGATTCCAGACCTATTTATGAAACGTGTTGAGTCTAACGGAGATTGGTGTTTAATGTGTCCCAAGGAATCTCCAGGATTGTTGGATGTTTGGGGTGAAGAATTTGACACTTTGTATACCAAGTAAGTCATTGCTGTAAATAGTAGTCATATTTTCAGTTCCTGTACTTCACTTCCCATGAATAACACATACATTGTGCTTACAATCCAACCTAAAAGCCGCTAAAAGTCTGATTATCAAATTATAGATATGAAAAGGAAGGAAGGTTCCGTAAAAAAGTCCCTGCACAAAAATTATGGTACGCAATTATTGAATCCCAGATTGAAACAGGAACTCCATACGTTCTTTACAAGGATGCTTGTAACCGTAAATCAAATCAGCAAAACCTTGGAACTATTAAGTGCTCCAATCTGTGCACTGAAATTGTCGAGTATTCTTCACCTGATGAAATCGCAGTCTGTAATCTGGCGTCAGTGGCAGTTAACATGTTTGTTAAGCAGGATAGAACCTATGATTTTCAGAAGTTGAAGAGTGTCAGCAAGGTGGTGACCAGAAATCTCAACAAAATCATTGATGTTAATTTCTACCCAGTACCTGAGGTATTATTCCAACATTTAAAAAAGTAGATATTACGATTAAATGATAAGTGCTATGAGTGGTACTACATATTTAAAAGTTATACTAAGAAAGTACTCTTGCACGCTAACATAGACGGAACGATCCAATAAGCGACATCGTCCTATTGGAATTGGAATTCAAGGGCTTGCAGATGCATTTATTCTGATGAGATACCCATTCGACAGTCCGGAAGCTAAGAAGCTAAATCAACAGATTTTTGAAACATTGTACTATGGGGCTGTTGAAGCTAGCACAGAGTTAGCTGAAGAGGAAGGACCATATGAGACTTACCAAGGTTGTCCAGCTAGCAAAGGGGTACGTCTATCTTATCTAAAAACAGCAGCTGCCAGTCATCATTAAAGTGAAATGGCTCCCTTTCGGTCATGGGGACACAATTACTGAATTACTATTACTTGTATTTTCTTGAATTTAAAAATAGATTTTGCAGTATGATATGTGGAATGTCAAACCAACCGACTTGTGGGACTGGTCGGCTTTAAAAGAAAAAGTCGCCAAGCACGGTCTTCGGAACTCATTGTTGTTGGCCCCAATGCCTACCGCATCAACTGCACAAATTCTTGGAAATAATGAGTCCATTGAAGCGTACACCTCAAATATTTATAGCCGAAGGGTTCTGTCTGGGGAATTCCAGGTTAATGATTGTATTTTCAAAAAGAAAAATAGGATAGGATTGGTGTAAACTTTAAAATGCGTTCCAGTGTTCTGGAATATTAATTTTAAATGACCGGTCATTTTAGGTTGTAAACCCCCATCTTCTTAAAGATCTTACTGAACATGGACTATGGAGCACTGAAATGAAGAACCAAATCATTGCTGCCAACGGATCGATTCAGGCAATTCCAGGCATTCCCGATGATATCAAGGCTTTGTACAAGACCGTTTGGGAACTGTCTCAAAGGGTAGTGATCGATATGGCTGCTGATAGGGGAGCATTTATTGACCAGTCACAATCTTTAAATCTACACATTGCTGAGCCCACATTTGCGAAGCTCACGTCGATGCACTTTTATGGATGGAAGAAGGTATGAATGATTGATAATATGAAACATGTTTACCTGTGATATTGCAGTTATAGTCGGGGATCCGAAATCTTAAAAATTTTCAAAAATTCCCGAAACCGCGGGTTCACGTAAATCCCGAAAAATTTCGCGGGAAAATTTCTAACAATAGAAAAAAATTTCCCGCCAAATTTTTAACAGTAGAAAAATTCTCCCGCCAAATTTTTAACAATAGAAAAAATTTTCCCGCCCAATTTTAAACCCTAAAAATTTTTTGGCGCCTTCGGCGCCAAAAATTTCCCGACACCGCCGGTACCACGGTGGAAAAGATT
>JAHZND010004306.1:0-10957 GCA_027744115.1 Acrocyrtus sp. NNG-2020 | reverse complement strand
TTTTGTACGGGAGGTAAAATCCGCTGCTCTTGCTTAATATAGTATGACGACGGTTGATAGGCCTGAATAGTTAATGTCGGAGTGGCAGGAGCAGTAGTAGTGGCGAAGAGATTTTTTTTTCATTTCGAGTGATACTGATGATACCCTATACAATATTTAACGAAAGAACAAAAGTGGAAGAGAACTCGGCCTGGCAGCATGCGAGCATCCCATCAGCACTATACCACAACTAGACAGACAACAAGAAATTTAGGAGGACAGACCGAGAAACAAGTGCAGAGAGCCGAGGATAAAAAAAGTACACTGTAGTTTGTAGTTAGAGAAAAAAAAACTTTTTTTGTGCAAAGTAAAGTAGCATTTTTTGTAGGTAGTTTAGTTTGCTACTCGCTTTTCAGTCCTCTTCACTCCGGCCGTCCATCCGAGAACGTTTGTACAATGCTATTTCCCTCGACACAAGTTAACAACGTGGAAAAATGAGTTGTTCCTAGCCGTTTTAGCTATGTATAACATTACCAGAAAAAGAATTTTTTTGTCTTGCCTTTCGCAAGAGACGAGCTCTAATACGCTGTACAAAAAAGAAATAGCTTTTTTATATAGTTTTGGGCCACACTACTACATTCCATTTAGGTAATATATGCTTGAATACATTACGGGAAAAATTTTTTAGCAATACGAAAATACGAAGCGTCATCATCATCATCACAGCGCAGCTAGTTACTTTTTTTCTGTTCTCATTACTATTACTATTATTATTATATTTCCTTTTTGCACTGGGGATAGTGGGGATGATGCGGTGAAGAGTTGCAATGCAATATGAGGATGATTATGTCCGTCCGTCAAAAGAATTAGAGGAGGCAGCTAGTTAGAAGGAATATCATTATTTGCAAGTTGGATGATAAAATGGAATAATGTAATGAGATGGTGGAAAATACTTTTTAGCAATACGAAAATACGAAGCGTCATCATCATCATCACAGCGCAGCTAGTTACTTTTTTTTCTGTTCTCATTACTATTACTATTATTATTATATTTCCTTTTTGCACTGGGTATAGTGGGGATGCGGTGAAGAGTTGCACTGCAATATGAGGATGATTATGTCCGTCAAAAGAATTAGAGGAGACAGCTAGTTAGAAGGAATATCATTATTTGCAAGTTGGATGATAAAAGTTTTCGTTTCTGGCAGAAAGGAGCAAAAGAAGAAAAAAAGGGGAAAATATATGGAATAATGTAATGAGATGGTGGAAAATACTTGGACTCTCGACGGCTCACTGCTGACTGATTGTGAAGTTTTACAGCTGTGCCATTCCGAGTGCAACTGCTTCCATTTTACAAAGGAGATTTTTTTTTGTGCGCGATGAGTGAAGCTGGCTAATGATGCTCATACATGATGTTGATCACTTTAGTTATGCCGCATGTACGTGAACTGGTGAACCAGCTAGGGAGAAAGCGCTAACACACACATAATATCCAGTTTAACTATCCGAAAAAATAGCGAGCTAGCTTGTAATACGATTGTCATACTAAGTAGCTTTTTTTGGAGGTTTGCAGAAAAAGAAAGTATTATTTTTTGTGGCAGTAGCTGTTTGCGCAAGCTGCCTTGTGCGCACTAATTGGAGTAAGGGACGAAAAGTTAAATAACGTTATTGCCACTGTATGACTTGATTTTATGTGCTACAACTTTGTAATTGCTGCCCATGCAAAATAGGCATGGAGAAGCTGAAGCTCAATTTGTATTTCTGACATTCGCATCTCTACAAAGAGAGTAGCAACGTATGTCGTGCATATGTGCTGCATTTAATGACTAGCTAAAAAAAGTATCACTGGTTTATTACGAAACAAGGACCATGCTGAATTTCTGATGTGCTGACATGCTGATCTGTATCAAAAAAAATTATTTCACTCTGTAAAGTGATTTAATTTGGCACACTAAAAATAAATCAGCTATTTATTTGTGTAAGACGGAATGAGCCGTAAAAAATGTGAGCTGAATGTAAAATTTGTTTTTATAAATTGTTCCATTGTGTAGATAAAAACATGTTGGTATGATTGAATACCTTCACGCTCACAAATTTTCTATATATATTTTTGAAGTAGCTTAAGTGATACTATAATTCTTATAGCTATTTAGTACCTCATGAATATTCCTACTCTACTTTTCTGTGTAGGAAAAAGGAAGAAGTTGTAAAAATATGCAACTCTGAATTGTAGGAAAAAGAAAGGGAATTTGTTGTGCAAGTGGAAAATGTTATAAAACTTTTGATATCTCCTTGTTGCACTTCAGGCAAGAAAAAAAAATTTGCTTCGAGCAGCTATTTTTTTACCATGTACGAATATATTTCAAACAGTTAATTGAACAATGGAAAAAGGAACAAATTTTTTTTTAAACCTGGGATGAAATGATGAGGGTGATGACAGCTTTTCATTGAATGCAGTTTGTTAGTCATGATGATAATGTGATTCATCAACTATCAGTCTCCCTTTTGACTGAAAGGAATGAATGTGTTATGTGGTAAGGATGACGACTCGTATGAGATGCCATAATACGTAAAAAGATATATTTTTCCTAGGGCTAGAGCTATGACTGAAAATGATTTTTTTACCACACAGCTGCAATCTGTAATAAAAAAAGTTAAAGTAGTTTCTACTGCATATTTACACACTCGAAACTCTAAATTGGGTACGTGCAACTATTCAGGGTATTTTTGCTACATGATGAATGATGACTGATAAGTGGTTGGATTTTTATGAAGGAAACTTACTACAAGCTTGGCTCATTTAGCGTAAAGCATTTTGTTAAGAGCATTCTATTGATAGCTTATATTTAGCCGGATGGTCTCATCCATAAAAATTAGAATTGTTAAGTAATTATCCATTTCGAAGAATTTGCATATAGAGTTGAGCCATCGCTGAGAACTGAGAAGGGAACTGGGAGAATGCAGTGTGATGTAGTGCAGACCAGTGTGGGAGCTGATTTTTTTAGTTCTCTGAGTTGGACCAAGGAGAAGGATAATGGCCTTTTCGCTATTTAAAAATATTTTTTGGTTTGCACAAGAGCGAGTCTTTTGATCTCTCGGCGATGAGGAGGTAAGGTAGACGACTGGTAAACAGTGGAGCAGCGTTTCTGTTTTTGTTATCTTAATTACACATGAATGTATTATTGGATATTTCCGCGTATATCACAATTTTTGCATTTACCTACTCTCGGAATAAAATATCTTTTGCTTGTGAGGACAGACAGGCAATAGAAAAAGAGTCGCAGTCGCCATTTATAATAGTAACCATTGACTTCACCTTTTGATTACTGCTAGACGGCTAGCTAGTTCTATCAACGTAACAAAACACTACCACTCCTCCGTTATCAAAGTTTTCTTTTTTTTCATTAGAATGCTGCACCATTACTATTACAATCACACAAGTTTCTATTTGATCAGTTACTTGTTATCTTAATTTCCTGAGTTGATAATGCCACATTTCGTGCTTCTTTTCCTGCCAAATATGCAAAGTAGAGTGGTCTGTTGGTGGCAGGATTATCGATGAGCTATCAAGTTTCCTTCTCGTTGTGTGAGCTAGTCTTAATAATCAGAAAAGCTGCTTAAATTAAATCCACGCAAGGAAGAAATGGGCATTTTCACATCCCAAGAAATGAGTGGTCATCATCATCATCAACATCATCGTCATTGCAAATCACCATCTTCAACATCATCTAACGAAAAACTAGGAAAATTCTTGTTTAGTCTGCCTACGCTTTTACCTACTAGTTTCACCGGTAGCTTCGCACATGAAGTTTATAAGATGAAACTAGTTGTTGATGACAGTTATGTTTGCGGATGAGAATCGTGCCCGGCTACCTACTCTCATTCATATAGATGTAAAGATAGTGCAAAAAAAATGCTGAAAAGAAGGAAGGCGATATGTTATAGTAGTAGAGCTTGGCAGTGATCTTGCTTTTTTTTCTCATCCTCCTCTCCGCATTCCTAAAATTACAAAGTTTTTTTTCCTAAGCTCCTCTCAACGAGAACACAAAATTACCGGTGCGGCAGTAATAAGCATGTACCTACAAGTAAAATAAATTTAATCAATAAAATGTAAAAGAGTTGAAAGAAGGAAGCGTCTAACCGCTGCTCTTATAAAATGTAGGACGGAAGGCTTCGTCGTAGGTCGGTGTAATTTGCTGATTGAGAGAGGAGCACTATTGATTACAGTTTGCAATCAGAGGTTAATAACGCGGGATGACACAGTGGAAAACGTAACACTTGCAATATATTTAACACGCCTTGATTATATTTAGGATACAGACAGAGAGTTTTTGAATTTATTCTGTAAAGCAAACAAATTATATTGCGCGCAGAGATACACTCTTTCATAATCAAATTCTGTGTATATTAGTCCAATATCTTTACGCTCCAATAACGCAGAGTTTCACTATGTTTTGCAAAATTTTGATATTTGAAGGTAATGAGACATGTTGTGCAAAAATTAGTAGTGTTGAAGCAATAACTTTTAGGCACTTTTAAAGTTCTAAAAGTTTTAATCAATGAGTTGAGCTGAATGCAAGTAGGTAGACACAGTTGTGTTGCGAGAGAAGTGATTTTGTTTTGCTAGTCCTACGATCTAATTTGTATTCAGAAAGTTGGAAGAACTTCGTGTTTCATTTACAATTTACAATTTCCTAAATTATACTATTGCGCAAAAGTGGACTGTTTTGTTACTTTTGTTTGCAAAAAAAATCAATTCTAGTAGAAGATCCTTTTCCCTTACGCTACGCTTTTTTTTAGTTTATGAGCTGTACATAGGCTTAATTGCAAAGTTCATAGTTCAAACCAGCAATAATATAGGAATCAGGCTTGTTTACACTATTACTTAACAAAACAATAAAGTACGCAATCGCACATTATTTTTCTTGGTAAGATTATTTTAGTGTATTACACAGACCCATCTTCATTATCATGTAAGAAGGCGGACTCGCGCAATTGGCGAGTCAAGGAAGCAAACTGGTAAAGGAATCTAAATGCATCCGCATAACTCACTAAAAAGTGCCAATACTCCTCATTAGCGGAGAGTTTAAAAAACGGAATTAAAACAGAGTTTTTTCTCTTCTATTTTCAAAACAGAAATGAGAAATTACACGTCTGAAATTAAAGACTCTCGAGTTCATTAAAGGAAATTGAGCGGTAGTTTGATTTACAGAAGAGCTTCACATTTTTTTCAAATTTTTCCTTTGTAATAAAAATCAGAACAGTTTTTTTCTTTTCTTCTTCTCTTCATTCCATCCTCCGGCAGCCCCAGAACAGAAGCTCACCGCATAAAATTCGTCGAGCTAAAAAACTGACTACTACTGCATTGCACTAAACCGCACATCCTGTTTTTCCTGCTACTCTTGAAAAAAAATGCTCTTCTACATGCAACATTAAATATTTATTATTAAGGTTTTACATTTATATTTTCGCAAATTTTATAATTCTTGTTCCGCTTGGCTCATTACCAGAAAGCCGCATCAACTGGGTTAAGTACGGTGCAGTAACTCGAGCGCAGCTTTCAGATAGTCTCAAGTCAGAAAGAAAACAAGAACTAATTACAGTTTTGTTTAACATCATCTTTAAATAGTGACTAGTCGCTGTTTTGTCGCTCTCCCATGATATCCTCAAATTTAGGCATTTTCAGAAGCCGAAACGACTTTTTCATAGCTACTTAGGATCTACTCCGCTTCCCTAGAGAGTAGAGAGGGTTGAAGTTTTCCTACCCTAATCATATAACAATCTAGCCTCATAATTCTTTTTCGTTTCGTCAGCACCATCTAGTTAACGCTGGCACGATCATAATTTTTTGGTATGATTTTTTTTATTCATAATTTGGGGAACACGAAAGCACGATTGACGCTCACTGTATCAGTGCATCATTCATCGAGCTTGTTTCGTAACAATGTAAAATGGACGTGTCTGTCACTTTGCATCATCTTCCTCAAATAGACAAGTCAAGTCATCATCGCCAGCCAAGCCAACATTATTTACTGCTTGCTTATCACAAAAATGAGTTGATAAGTTGGCACATATAGAATGAACACGTGTGTTTACGTCTTCTACTCTGTAGAGATCGCAGCAGTGAGTGAGTGCGATTTGTGCAGCAACGCTCTACTTAAAAGTTTGACTTTGCTGTAGAGTGAGCATGTAAAAGTGGATTTTTTTTCTCCTAATTTCTTCAGAAAAAAGATAAACCCGACTGATTTTGATAACAAGCTTACAAGTAGTAAGTAGTATATAGTTTCCCCTAAAAATAAATTTTTCTTTTCGTTTCTCACTCCCTCTTCATTTACACTTTTTTTGCTCCGTTGGGGTTCTCTGCTACTTAAAAGAAAATTGGTTGGGAATCGGGTGTGCAATATGCGACGAAAGAGAGATTTGTTAACGGTAGATTTGACGCAGTAATGAAGATGGGAATGACAAGTGATTCACTGCAATTTACGATGACTCTTATTGGGATGAGCAAACTTGTTCTGATTAGGTAAATGTAGAAAGAGCATAAATTTCCATTCTCAAAAAAAATTGTGACCACAGCTTACAGCTATACCAATAAAAATTACATGAAAGGGGAATGCAGAAGAAATTGCGCACGTTTGTCTGCAGAGGTGGTAGGTGTATTTAATCGGTTTGAGGTAGTTAATTATGCAACGCCAGCAGACCAATCAATTTGCAAAAAAGTTTGACGAGTGCATTCGACTGAGTTGGAAAAAGTGAGAGGCATGAAAAATTAATTACCGGGGTAGTCCACGTTATTATTGTCCAAATCCATCATTGTAGCAGGCCGTGAGGGCTCCACGGCCTTTAAGTTGCCAAACAGCCGCATACCTTGTGATGACTTGAAGTGTCCTCAAATCAAAAATTTACGCACGGAAGTACAAAAGGTTGCGAAAACAGTACAGAATAGCCGAATGTTACTAGAAATGGGATACTGACATAATAGCCAGTTTTCTTCTAAAGTACTTAATTTTAATTAACTATTAGCTGATATGGAAGTTTATTACTGCTGCGTTTCTTAATTTTTCTTAGGCACGTCTTTCACGTTTTAAGGCACAGGTGAAAGTAGGTCTTTCAACTTTTCCCAGTCGTTTCAAGTCAAAAATCCTTTAAGAGTTCTCCCGTGGGAAAATATATTTTCAGTGCAGAGTTTCGTTAGACCACTCGTTACTTAACTTTTTTACTCTAAAAACGCCTCGTCTCAACTTTTTTTTTCAACAGAAAAAATCTTGAAACGATAACTCCCACGCATGCATGTGGATGCAGCTATGCACCAGTTGTATCTTTGCGGCTTACCAAAGCGAAAAAAAAATATTTTTTTCAGGGAGAAACTAATTTTTTTTTTCGACGGGAAATTTCCGAGAGTAGTAAAAATATGTAATCCAGTCCGATGCACCAAAAACTGCACACTGCTATTATACTCCTTTTTCTTCACTCCCTTCTTGTCCCACCTTTCCCAGTTACTTTTTTTGGCATTTAAAAACAAAGACGATAAATGTTAACAAGGCACTAAGCCAGAGTTGGGTGCAGCATGAGTAATACTAACATCAGCAGCAGGGAAAGAAGTCAGCATGAAGTATCGGGATACGCGCAGTAAAAGCATGTTCGTTTCACTATTCACACCAAACAACGTAAAAAATGTAGGAACGATCGAGTACTACTCCTTCCAACGGAACAGATTGCGTCTCACCCAGCCACAGTAAAGAGCGAAAGGAGAAGTCAGTGAGTTATTATAAAATACTGGTGGCGATGCTAATGTACAGCTGCTTCCACCGTTGGTATGTGGATGATGGCGTAGTACTTTTTTTTCCAGTAAACAAAAAAAATTTGCTACTGCACTACCACAAACAACCGTCCATCACTGTTAAAAACGAACGGAAAATGTATAGCTTTTTTGGAGATACTAGAGGAGCAATGGAAAAAAATAGAGAAAAAAAGACATAAATCCCGTTTTTTGCAGTTTAACCCTTTATATGCTCACTCTCTCTCTCCAGAATTTTCTCCGGAAGCTAGCTCTGCGATGGCGATGATGATGACGCGATAATATATGGAATAGGTTACGACACGACGGATGGATAGGTTGACGGTCTCTATTTCCTCATCACTGACTTTTTTGGTGCACTGCTACTAGCTACTCCTTATACTTCGGCTTTCTATTTAGTACTGAAAATGCTCACCGCTTTTTGGCAGAGAGTTAAACTAACCGAAAAAAACGGTATGGAAATGGAAATGTTTTCGATCAGATCTGCGCTCCAACTATAGATATCTCACTTCATGTCAATAATCTCCGGTGCGCGGTGGTGCTTTATTTTTTTCGGGTTGCGCTAAAATAATCTTCGATTTTACCATGAAAAAAAAAGTTATATTGAGGTAAATATGCTTGTATTTTTACTCGCAACGCCAAACACCAGTGATTTTTCTCCGTTTTACTAGCGGTAGCCTTCAGCCTCCGGTATTTTTTGTGGAAGGCTACACGATATAGCGTTGGCGTTATATGTTGGTGTGAAGGAAACACGCTAAAATAAAAATAATCTCAAAGTCTGTCAAACTCTGTTTTGCCTTCTTAAAGGAAAATTCCTTCCGAATTGGTATTACATTGGTGCGATCTGGTAAATATGGTAAAATAAAAATGGTGTGGGAGAAAAGAGGGATAACGATATCGCTGTTTTTTCGGATATTTATCCTTCCACAGTACAAGCACTAATTGTCAGTCATGTACTAGAATGACTACTGCATTCCCATTACAAACTGCCACCACCCTTTCACAATGCAGTTTTTTGAAAGGCAAATATGCACTTTTTTACTTTTAAATGGCAAAAACAAACAAACGGAAATTTCCGCTTTCGACTTATGTCAGCTTTTAAGCACACACGTACGCACACGTTATATCAGTTCCTCAACAGTTCTTCAACTGGGATTTAATAACACAAAAGCACATATAGTCTTAATGGGTGTTCTCCCTTAAAAAAATTCAAATAAATAGAATAGCGGATTTGAAAAAGATATGCATTTTTTAAACTGGTACCTACACGCATATCCCTTTTTTTCGAAAAAATAAGCAGCTCACTATATTCACTGTACTCCTTGCACTCGCTCTTAATCCTTTTTTGTGTTTTTAAAAAATGGCATTACTTCATTCAACATTCACCCCCACCAAAATAAATAACTTTTAACCATTGCACTTTGATTCTTCTTTGGTTAATAGGGTGTCTACTACCAAAGAAAATTATTGTTATTACTATTATCATTCCAAATGAATGCATACGGCTGAGTATACGTTTTCGAAATGAAAAAAAAAGTTTTCTCTCTTTCTCCTCCTGCGCTTAACTTTGTACTTTGTATTTTTGCCTCTCCTCTTTCGTAAGTTTCCCTTTAAAAAGTTGAGTATTAAGAGCTGAGTCGATGAGAACGGAGGAGCTCCTTATGCATTGGTGCATTTATCCCACCACCGCACGCTTTTTTACAGTTTGAAATTAAAACATGTCTAATAAATGAAATAATAGGAGGTTCACTTTGATTATGCACATGTGGACTTAAACTTGTTGTGTATGCAGTTTTTAACTCACCCACCCACCCGTTTACTTTTCAGAGTGCGAGTTTAAAAACAGCATATATCTTACACCCACACAGGCGAAGAGTAAGGCTGAGTCTGTTTCCACTTCTTCGCCTCGAAAAAGTATGCATACTTTACTCATCTTGTGTTATGCAGTCAGTGAACCAGGTTTATACCTAGTCCCATTGCAAGGCTTTTTGGTAAATGGTAAAAGGCAGACGAAAAAAAAATTCATTCAATTTTTGTTGGTTGTGCGGTGAGGGAGATGGAGAGTCAAGGAGAGAACCCTTCACACAACAGTGCAAAAACAATCGAAATTTTTTAGGAGTAGACAATGCAAAGTAGAAAAAATAGAGAGTAATATCGCATGGTTAACGAAAAAGGGCGAGAATGTTGCGTTGTTGGTGTGGATGGAAGTAGGCACGACCCTGCGAGCTGCTGCAGGTACAGCTGCAAAGGTTGATAATGAAGGGGTAAGTTAATAAGGGTTTTAAAAAGTATAAACCTAAACCCACAAGAGTGGGACTAAAGGGGATGCACATTATTTGAAAGTGTGCACTGCACTGTGCAATTGAGAAAATATATTTTGCGTTTTTTGCGTGAATCAGAGTGGGGAGCAGATTTACGGTACAAAGTTGGATTTTAGGTAGTTTTGGACATTGATTAAAAATGCACAGATATATAATTTTTTGAGATAATAGTGAATAATTGGAGATTTTAAAGGAGGAGGTGAGTTGGTGGTGCAGCAGTGTGCACACACGACTAGATAATAATAAAACTGAGGTAAAAATATATACGAAATTATTGAGTTTTATTTTCAGCCGTCTGCGTTTTTGCATAAGGGCGGGATAACAAAAAAAGGATGAGGTTGCAGAAATATATTTTGCAGTGGCAGTTTGTAAAATGCGTTTTCTATGCAAAAACGCATTAATAACAAGTTTCCTTTGTAATGCAGTAGGTGGGGAGTATTATTTTTATTGGTTAGTCGGCTAATTATTTGCAAAATAATTTATAGCGCTCAGCCATCCGAGTTTTCTTAAATTAAATGTTTTAATGGGCTTTTTAAGAGGTAGCCGGTAGCTAGCTGAAAATTAAAAGTTTGAAGAACAAAGGAACGCAATTTTTTTAGTAGCGCGATTAATATTAATGCATGAATAATCGCTGTGATTTCGAAAAGGAATTTTCTCCAACGCTTTTTCAGTGCGCATTACACCATAAGGCATATTTTGTCACCAAAGTGCATTTACTGGCACGAGGTTCCCAAGTAAAAGTTTATTTTCTTATGAAATCAGCCACCGTACTAGTAATAAATTCTCAGCAGCAGAAACTACATCATCGTGTCAGTGGAGTAAAAAGTATTCGCAAGATCGCAAGTGCCAAGAAGTAAGTTTG
>JAHZND010004305.1:0-11338 GCA_027744115.1 Acrocyrtus sp. NNG-2020 | reverse complement strand
TTGCCTTTTTCTTCCTCACATTTTCTTATAAGCTTTTGAGACATTTTTTTGGCTAGCTGAAATACAAAGTTTTATTTCATGATTTCTAAGTTTTAATATCCTACCACACACACACGAATTAAACTGCCAGTTAAATTCGCATAAAGAAGGTTATTTGCTCTCTTCTTCTCAAGTATAAATTGTAATCTTTGCTCTCCCGCCTACTTTTTCAATAGAGAAAGTATTTTATTTCTGAGTGAGAGAGTCAAACAACGGTAGACAATGTAATACGCGGAAATCTGGTGGCGGTTGCGAAAGAATATGTACATTATCTACCTAATACCCAGAGCAAGGCCGTGTTCGCTCGTGTTGTGTCCTGGGACCTGTGCTTGTTTGCGGAAGGAAGACTAGCAACCACTGTAACGCCATCCCACAAACTCGACCAACCAGGACCACACACGACATTCATTAAAACGCTACTTCCTAATCCAATAATAGAGGAACGTGTTTTGAAGCGAAATCAGAATTAAATTTTTTTTTCTCGTATCGTGATAAAAAATGGAGTCGTGGGTAGTTCCTATTCCTATGATCGTTTTTTTTATAAATTGTGTGTTCTAAGGAATATGCACACGCATAAAAAATGAGTATGAGGGGAATATGAGATGTGTATATACCTCGTTCAGCCTCACAAGTCCGTGTTCGGGGAACTGCAATAAAAAACAATTCAGAAATTATAAGACATATAGAAATGGCACATTTAACACTATCTATCTCCGTAACTGCGATTTTCCTCAACTATCTCCTGAACTTGAACAAAAAAAGTCTACTAACGAGTACAGAAAAAAACTCTGTTTCTGCTTCCTCTTCTCCCAAAGGAATCCCTTTTTTGTGGGATACACACTTGAGTCGGTGATTCGGTCAACAGGACATGAATTAGACGAAAATGAAATTAGTGCAGCGAGATGCTGAAACCAACTCGCGTACATATTTCATTTGGTAAGTGGTAATCACGAATACGCGAAAAGTTTTATGAGATTTCCAGAGGAATCCAGTATCCAGCACATTTTTTCAAGGATAGCTCCAGATCTTTATCAAATTAGGGAAACTTAAAAAGTCGTCATACCGCTTACAGCCAAAAACAAGTTTTCTCTTTCACAGATACCTTTTGCACGCCTTGTTACTGCTGAACTAAAAACTCACCTAATATAAGCCAATATAAATGCAAGAACATGCACAATTTTGAGGTATTTAAGGGCCTTTTTAAAGAGAAATTCATTACATGCCAGGAAACTGACGTCAGAAAAACGCCATTTAAACCACTGCAGTAATTTAATAGTGCTTTCCCGCCTGCATATAAACACGCTACTTTCAGTACTTTCTAAACTCATCAAATATAGGACAACTGTTATGAAAAGAGACAATATCAGAAGCTTCAAAATATTTTTTATCCAAAAAAAAGCTCTTCTTATACTTGGATTTGAATTTTCCCCCGTCTCATTTTATTTCAGTTGGTTGAAAATCATTCAAGTCATTCTATATTCGGAGTGAATTAGAAGTGCAGAAACCCAAACAAAAAGATTTGTTAGAACTCCTCGGAGGATTCCGCTTTGATAAGAAATTTCCCAGAAGGAATTACGGATTTACTACGAAGCAACCTCCTTTCATTCAATTTTGTGGTTGAATTTTCCACTTTTATAATGACGTTCTACTTACTCCTTACTTAAGAAAAGGGAAACATGAGCACACATGGAGATTCAGTTAGAAAATCGAATTAGACTTTGTTTTTCACATCCTAAGCAGAAAATTAAGTTTCTTTCTAGAAAACCTTCTGGAATCCTTCAAGTACACGTGCACAATGCAAACTAGAAGATTCTATGAGTTCTCCATTGCCATATAATTTTTATCGCTGAGTGGTATACTTCGCAAATAAATTTTGTATCGCGAAAGCAAAAAAAGATTCCACGTATCGAAACCACCGGAAATGTCACTAATTTCGTGTTTGCTACGGAGTAGATTTCATTACGTCGTATAATCTCGTCACAATTTCCGTTTTATGTACTTCTGTCAACCTTTTTACACTGTACTATTCTCATTCTCCGAGAATAATTAATGACCTACTCAGCTAAAATGGACTGCTAAAGGAGCTCAGAGCCATACGGGGCTTAAAATACCCTCCTAAAGCTCCCTTATCTTATTCCCACTGATGAAATTGGACGTTTTCCCTTAACAGTTTTTTAATCACTTTCCTGAAAAAGAATCATTTCGTGGAATACAGGAAGGAAATTACCTGCTTCGGGAATTAACTTGGCTTTTAGCAAGAAAGGATCCTTTTTACAGTATAAAATCTTTGAAAAAAAAACTTCACCTTTTTTTAACTTCTTAACGATTCGAAAAAAGACACTGCAGGCACTCAAGCTACAAAAAGAGCCTTAGCCTTCCGCTCATGCAACCAGTTACCAGTATAGCCATCAGGCTCGAACAACTTGCAAAGTGTCACTGATTGTGAGCAACCCAGACAGTCTGAGAGTAGTGGCTTCAAAAGCGCTCTATAGCCTTACAGCTCGCACTGAAACTTCGATAACAAAAAACCGCCGCTGGTGATCTGTTTCAGAGAAACTAGTTGAGCAAGAAGGGGAGGAAGCCCACTTTTTTCTGCTTAACTAGATAAGGTAAAATAGTACAAAACTAGATATGGCATGCATCATTAACCATATTACACCCCGTGTGCATGGCTCAATACGATTTTTTTCACAAAAGGACTTTTTCATTACACCTCTCGTCATCATCATCATCATCATCATCACATTCCGATAGTACTTTATGCACGCTAAAAAAAGCCAACCATTGCTGTGATAAAATAGGGAGTTCTGCGCGAAAAAAAATATATATGAGACGAGGCACGAAAATTGTTTCAAGGGGAAAATACCTCCTATACAGTTACCTTAAGTAGCGAAGAAGTCATTCTTTTTTTGTCTACGGGTCATAGTCATGATTCATGACGGGGATGATATGATACTAACTTACAAATGTGCACTCAAGAATAATATAGTGGCCGGTATTTCCATGCAGTTTTCAGTGCACCAAAACAAAACAACAACAAAAAACACAAAAACCGAGCTGCCACTGCACCTCTCCTCCTGCCAACATTTTTTTGCTGTGTTAAGAAGGTTCACACGAAAGTCGTATTTTTAAAAGGAATATGAGCGCACACAATGAGCTATCCTCGCCCAGGCAAACATTTGCATTACAGTTTCGCATCAAATACTGAGAAGTGATTTAGTCGCGCAACGGTACTTTTTTACTTCACTTATTTTCTAGTTAAAGCCAGTTTTTTGTAGGTATTCCTCCTTTTCTCAGCCTGTGAAGGTAAAGAACTACTTTACCTGATATAAAAAAAGGTACCTACACAACACTGCTTTTATTTAGCAGTTAGTTAGTCTGTCCGAGCTTTTAGTTGCTAAGAAGGGAGGCACACATAAAACCTGCACAGGGACAATGAGCTGCTCATTCTCATAAAAAATTATTGTCTCGCAGTTTAAAACCAGCAACAGATAGTGCATCATATCATGACTAACGTCATTAGCAGAAACAGTAACGCTGTCATGTCATCTTTATCGCACGATATCACGTGTAATTTGCATCATATCCATTTCTCCCTTCTTGTCTTACTATGTAATTAACAGGTCTGATTTTTTTCTTGTACCTGTACTCATTTTACTTGTTGACATCGGTAGAGCGTAAACGGCTGCCGCCGAAAAATAATCTAAACCTGTGGAGCACCTGCTAAAGAAACGAAGAAGTGAAACCAGAGCAGTGTGAATGTGAATTATAGCAGTGTCCCTCGCTGGCTTAAATGAAGTAAAAAAAATTATCATAATCGCATTTAGTATTCTGAGGGTATACCCAGGAGGAGGATGCTGTAGTCATTGTCAATCCATTTTACTTAGCTTTTAAGTAGCAATTATAGAAACGCAACTTTGACTGACTTACGTTCTGAATGGTCTACAGAAACGGTAGCACGAGCACAACAGGTAACAAAAATCTCATTAATATTGCAAGCTAAATTCTGCAAGGGAAGCCTGCCTGTTCATCATAAACTCATTTTAAGCCAGTAAAAACAAAAAACTTTCCATTTCCAAGGCTGAACTGCAAACTTCTGCTGCTAGTTTGCTAGTTAGCGTTAGGCATCCTCTGTGTATAGCTTTTGTTCAGTTTTTTACAGTTTTATAAATATGCATAAGTGTACGACGCAGTAATACCAAACACGTAATACGTGCTAAAAGCACCGTTCTCGTAGTCAGAAAACGTCCTTTCAGTTTCTAGCCGTGAAATAAACTTTTTAAATGTCAGTATGAACTTGACAAATTTGGGTGAGTAAATCAGAACCAGCAGGGATTTCACAAAGACAAAAGGTGACGATGACAATGACTAAACGACCTACACGACTTTGCACTACTAAAACAACTGAAATCTAGTTTTCGATAAGATACAGCAAGAAAAACAGAAAACTGCACATCTCGTAAAATATATGTCCTCGGCCGACTTACTGCAAAAATGTCGTCCTCGCCGTAATCTCCATAATTTTGCTAAATCCACTAAACTCAAAAAAATTATAACTTTTTTCCAGTTACGCATGAACTGTCCATGAAAATCTTTTATTTGCTTCAATGCTCAATCAGTGATGATGACAAGGCATTATATAGGCAAGCGAGAATCTAGTGGAGATTGTACTGTTCAGTAGTTTTAGTATGTTTTATAAAATAGTGACTAATTTGAGCAGCCAAATAATTATGCGTTAAAAATTGGAAATGTTTACTTGTGAGTTTGCAACTATACATACCTACGCACATATGCATTAGGGTTAAGGTTAAACAAATCCAAAAGATAATGGAATTTCCACGTGCCACCTTAGAGTGGCTCATCACGCTGATTTGAATTTGAATTTTATTCGCAACATTCAGCTGTGACCTTACCGTTTCATTGCATTTGTAACGGCAATGATGTCATGTGTAAAAAAAATAAATTTAATAGATTCAGTATACATATTAAGAGAATAGGAAAAAAGGCTAAAGCAACTGAATATGCTAAAACTAGTCATGAGAATAACAATTCTTCATATTACAACCTGTACTACTGGCTGTAATTCGCTTTTTACCTATTTGTTTCCCGAAACTCATAATTATATTACAAGTTTTATTTTTAAACTTTAATTAAAGAAAGAACTGGAGCCAACTCATGCAAAACGTAGTTCGCCTGAACTTTTAATTAAAAAACAGCTCCTTTTACACAACAAGCCAAAAATTATTCCTTTTTAGGACAAGGTTCTGCCTTCCCAATAATAACGGAAAATACGTACAACAGCTACATTATTTATTTTTCAAATTTTTTTACCACCAACGATTTTCCCAGAGAAGGGTGGAAGAAAACAAGTCTAAAATGTTTACAACAGTGTACAATTTTGCAGAGCTATAAAAAATGGAAAGTTTTCTCTCAGCATCACACTCCATTTTTTTGCAACCGTGCATGACACATTTGTCTCAAACGGAGTGGAGTGGGGGACAGGAAGGGAAATAAAACGATCAAGATTGATTCCTGTAGCGTACAACTCACAATAAGTAATCGGTTCTGTATAGCCTTTTACATCACAAACAAAGCCCACTCCTCTATAAAATGCAGTGCACATTACACATGCTGTCATCTTTTATAGATTGCAGCTCTTTTTGTTTCAAAAAGATGAAAGCATCGCACTGCCACTACCAAAACTACCCCCGCGCCACAAAGACTGACACGATGTATCGCGGAAGAAAAGTTAAAATGTAATATGATTAAAGACAGATATACGATCAGAGAGGGACGGAGAAACTGCCGCATGAGAATGAGCCATGTGATAAAAAAATCTCAACTATCGACTTTATTCCCTTCTCTCGTTCCTCCCTTTTAAAACTTTCCGAAATCTCGATATCTCGAGAATCTCAGCTTCACTTCACGCCATTGCCAATCAATAATTGGATGTGACAAGTTAGGTCAAGCTTAGAGACACGAGAGGAAGTGAACGCCAAAAGATGATGGAAGCCGCTTTCCTTTGTAGAATGTTTGAATGTATCTGTGTCAAAGGGAAAAAGTGTTGTTGTCGCTAACAAAAAATATAAAAATCGGATGCTTTTGCGATTAGCGCGGCAGCAGCAGATGATATTGTCCTCTTTCATCATTTTTTTCGCTTTGAGCGGGCAAAAGGTAACCGAAACATGACAGAAAGGTACCTAAACGAGTGATCCATGAAACAACTGTTTTCCTCGTGAAAGGGATGGAATGAGATTGCCATTTCAAATATGGCAAATGGGATGGCTACACCTAATGAATTATATTGATAAAGGATCAACAAAAGGGAAATAAAAAAAAGAGGATTCAGTCCTTATCATCATCGCAGAGCGTATTGCCTCACTTTTTTATTCAGTACAGCTGTGATAACGGTCGTGACGATAATGCGAGTAAAGTGTAAGTGTAGCCCAACTGGAAGGATCGCCATCGCCACTAAAGTGGGTCCTCCTTTCCTTCACGATCGAGTAAATTCAGGTCACGTTATGGTTTCTGCGTCGTTCCGTGCGAGTAATGGGAAAAAAGCAAAGACATTTTTTTCTCCGCTTCTCCACTTGTTTCAAATCAAATATCCCGTAGTATGGTGACAGAGTGTAACCATTTGTCATTTGTTCTCCTTCCTCCAACATTCCGTACAATGAGCAGTAGTGAAAAAAACTCGTAAATGGAGGATGAGCGACCAACGACCATAGCAGCAATAACTGTTTACGGAAATTGAATGTGACCAGAAAAAAATACTATCCAACTTTGGGAAAGGGTGTGCTCCAGCTATAAGTCTCTTTTTAAATCTATGAGTCCACCGGTTTCTCTCATTTTCGCGAAATACTGCTTTTTCCCTGCATTGCACTGACACTATAACATAAATTGATTTGACGATCGGAAAACACATGCCGCGGAAAGAGCGACGGTTAGCTCAAAAATACATTTGATGGAGGAAAAGGTTGTGGCTTTTACTCAAAACGCTTTTTCCCTCCATGCAACATATGTAACTGAAGTGGATGGCAGTGCGCACTGAATACATTTTACATTATTAGCGATTGGCTAGTCATTTGTGAAATAGTTGCTCATCCCTCTGAATCGAAAATCATTAAGTTGATGACGACAATTTCCCGAGTATTTCCCATTACCGGGATGGTTTAGCCAATTGACGGAGATGCTGTCGGTAGTCATAGCCCTCATTCCTTTCACTGCTGATGAAGGTTTTCCTATTTGCGTGGAAAACGTAAACTGGAAATAAGCGGCTTGCCTGCTGGCTTTCACATGCACGCTGGAACGCGAAACTGACAATGAGATGGAAGGACTAAATAATTTGTTTTTCATACCAAATGGGAGAAAAAAGTATTCACATCTGTGAAACAGTTTAGCTCGCAGTGGGAGCTGGGAACACTTTTTGAAAAGTTGTTTCCCACTTTCCCCATGCCAAGCTTGATTATTAAATGCTGTGAATTTGTGCAGGAGCTGTAAGGGAAATTCCCTATTTACGTAAATGCCAGGCGCAATTACGTTCACACAACTAATTTCACAAAGTATCGTCATTAGTTTTTCATAACTCTCTGGACAGCTGTAAATAAAAATTAGTCTCACAAGAAACATCAGCAGAGTATATAATTTGCATTAAAATTAACAGCTATTCTATCGCATTTATTTAAATGCCGCCCTTCCATACACTCCAGTTGTTCTGTTTCTCGGGAGTAGGCGTCACATGGAGTCGTTAGCGTAATGAGTCGCAATTTAAGCCTACGACGGTTTGGAAGTGCTCTCACAAACAGAAGAATCATGCGCTGTTCACTTTCCAAACTACACATAACAAGCCATTTCTCTGGAATATTCATGCTAAAAATACGGTACGTTTTACATCCCAGCAGCGGAAAACAGTCCCACCGTAGGCATTCTCTTGAAGTGCTCAAGTAGGGTAATGGGGAGCAAGGCTGACGCTTATTCCCACCAATACTTTCCAATTTAACCTGCTTTCGCATTAACTTGAAATAATATGAAATTCGGAATTTCACATTTTCAAGTAGACATTTAGAGCTCTTTCCTTTAACTTAAAGCCTAAAGCCTAGCTCCATCTCGATCACGCTTTTATATATTTTTTTTACTTTATTTTGGATGCCGAAAAACCATCCTAACTGACACAGCAATTCCACCGTTTCCTTTTATTTGCTCCAGCCAGCAATTCCACATTAGGAGGCTCATCCTCATTACCAACACCATCATCCCACCCGACCGCCAACTTACCGAGCCACAGAGGTACTGTCAAGTGGATAGCTTTTTCCTTGGCTTTCCCTGTCATATTATTACTCCGAACATGACATGGGTTTTAACTCTCCCCGTGAAATGTACGACAGAGTCGTGAGAGAGCGGAAGGAATGTAATGTACTAATATAATGTTACTTGTTTTGCATTTTTACGAACATGTCTCCGTCCCACAACCATCATCGCACTTTATCCATTTTCTCTTTTCTTCTATTCCTCGGACATCTTATTCCTGCTTCCTTAGAGAGTGCTGCTCAGAATATGTTTATATAGAAAATAGGACACATATGTACAAATATGTGTGTAGATCTGTAGATGCCACATAGCGAGCGGATTTTTTTTTGTACTGGAGTGTAGTAGCCATCGCACAATGGAAGGATAAATATATATCCCCATTAAGCCTGACTTTTTATTGTATTTCCATTTTCATTGAATGTAAACCTCCCATTTTAAGAAGATGAGGATTGGTTAGACGCAAAGAAGACTGCTTGAAGGGAGCCCTAAAATGGATGTCATAGATAAAAACTTTGTGTTTTCCTCTAAAGCATCATCCTCAAGGAAAAAACTGTCATTACCGAAAATAAAAGGAATGCCCGGAAAGATAACAGCAGTAGACCCTTACGAAATATCAAGGGACTCTTAATGCCGTAGTGAAAATACATCTCTTCTCCCTTGCATTTCGAATTTTTCCTGTCCCTTTCCTTTTTTTGCAAAGGATAAAAATGTTTCAGCGGAAAACATCATCGTTACATTAAACGAGAAAAGAAGAGTATTCCAACCAACATCCGCCAACCAAAACTATTCACAATTCACAGAATTTTTTTTAAAAAAGCTACTACTAAACCAGCAAACGCTGGAATTCCACAGATGTTGATATTGTGAACGTGGAAGGGAGAGGGAAAAGAGCAAAAAAAACTAATTTTGTCTTGTTTTTACCATGTGCACACAAGAGTTGGCTGTAAAACTAGAAATTTTTATGTGCGTATGCATACATGAATGCAAAACGAAGTTTGGAGTGCTCAAGTTCGTCCCTGTCTTATGATGCCCCATTACTATAATGACGGTTTTTAATTTTTTTGCAAAAAAAAGTTTTTATCGCGTACTATAAAAAGGGAATACTGCTGGCAGTAGTTTAGAATCAGTTGCACATGTAAATTACAATTTGTGCATTTTTTGGCTGGAATAAATCCCAGTTTCCCATAATGGCTGTAGATAGTAGGGAGCATCTGTGATTCCCATTTTTAAAATGAGTTCACTCTCTGCGCGAAATCTATCTATGTTAGGTCTAAGTCTAAAGCATTCTACGTGCCAGAGGATTTTAGTACGTTAAGCGATTACTGTTCTTAATTTACGGTAATTGCTATCTCCTCTTACAATAAAGGAAAGCTCAATCCATTACTTTCTCTATCTAATAAACTAATTTTCTTAATGTAAAGGGTTCTATAGGAGATTAGTCCTTAAAGCAAAATCATCCTGACTCTAGACTCGGCAAAGCATCAGTTTGGTGCACCTCGGGGAAATGGAAGTGGTTCTCGGAGAGCGAATTCATGAATTTACAGCAAAAGGAGGACAACTAAGGTCGCAATAGTCATTAGCTGATCGTAGAAGAAAGTAAAATGTTGCGACATTTCTTTGTACTCTCTTTCCAATAAATATGCCATTCGTCAAATTTAAATTCAAATGAGCACTCCCAAGAGCTCTGGCACGTTCTTTCTTGGAAGTATTTACGACTTCCGGATTTTCCCTTTTCTATAATGATACGCTATTGTCATTCCCAATTTTTTTTGCATATGTGCAGATCTCATAATAAAAAAGAGCTTATACTGTACTCTCTATAATAGACTAAACAATGGGGTGCTCATTAGAACACGAGTAATCTGGGTTGAGAGTAGTGCAGCCTTCCAAAAATAAAAAAAATCTCACAGAGTAAAGTCATAATGACAATCTTTTGGATTCAGAAAATGTCCGGATTTTTTTTTATTCGGAGGGATGGAGCGATAGAAGGAAAGCGATAGCGGAAACTACGCAGGCTTAAATTGTGCCAGAAAGCACAATGTAAATCAAGAAAATGCGCTTTGTTTCCTTTTTTCTATTTATGCAGCGCTTGCCAGCTGCGATATCCTGCTTAAACCCAGCCCTCACTCCATCTTTCAGCCTTAGCACAAAGAAAAAAAATTGAAAGGAATTATAACCGCGCTTCCCATTCAACCTACAGAAAAGTAGGCTTGACTTTTCAACGGAAATATAAAGGAAATGCCAAGCCGAAGGAAGATTGCTAATGCGACTAAGTAATAATCATGATACCGAAAGGCGCACAGAAACACGCAAAGGACACTGGAGAACAAAGATACAAAAGGGAAAAATGGGAAAGTACGGGAGAAAAGAAGAGAATCCTTTGAGAGAATTATTACTGACTTCACTTCCATATCCAAAACGGGAACTTTTTTATAGGAGATGATGATCCTTTGAAATATGTATTATTGGTCAAACGAAACGCACACATAATCCGTTCCCAAATAAAAGAGGCTTCTCGCTCGCTTTCCCAGTATAAAAAAAAGTTATCCGACATAATGTACGACTTCTTTATGATAATGGCTTTGGAGAAAACAAGAAGATCAGAAAGAGAAAATGAAGTCAATGTCTATTGTTTTGCCAGCAAATATTATAGTGCTGGCGGTGGCGGTGGCCTTTATCCTATGAAGACAAGAAAATGTCGATTTCGAGCAGAGTCTCTTCGTCTTAATACGTTACTTGATGGGTGATAAAATATGACAGGGAATAGTGTCGGAGTCGAAGTGCTCCACTGTCAAAGGCTCACTGAGGAAAAGCTCTTGGAAAAGTTCTCGATGGCAGGGGCTTTCGTGCCACTTAAAGATGTACCGCCCTAAGCATCTTATTTACTCGGTTATTTGTGTATCTTATTAAAAGCAAGTTTTTCGGCTGAGATTAATTTCTGCTAATGAGGGCACTACACAGGAAGAGTATGGGAAATGACTGGGATTGGAAA
>JAHZND010004304.1:0-11474 GCA_027744115.1 Acrocyrtus sp. NNG-2020 | reverse complement strand
ACCTCCATGAAAGTCCTCACTACACCCTTCTCATTCAAAATGTGGGTGGCCCCGAAGTGGAGTACTTCAGATCTGCGACGCACCCAGTAATTAGTGGAATTTCGAATAGACTTCAATTTGAAAACAGAGCTGATTGTGTGCTCCGTGCTGCATCAAAATCGAGTACTGTGTGTATTGGATGGACAAGCAATATTAATGAGGAAATTGCTACGCACGCAGCCGTAAATAAACACGTCGACAATATTCTTATTGCACAGAAGGAAACTGGAATGATGGGATTCGGAGCTCCCGTTCTTCACAAAAGGTCAATATTCTTGGAGAGCTTCATCTGGTATATAGGCTGGGCTAGAGCAGCACATTTACTGGATATTTGGTATGAAGCGAGCAAAAGTAGAAAGAAAAAGGACAGTACGCACAATCAAAATAAGCATGAGGGGCAACCGGAGACAGTGACGGATCCTGATAAAGAGGAAGAGGATGACGATGACGAAGAAGAAGGCTCTGAAAAGCCACTAAACATTAGTGACGTAATAATAATTTTTGCTCTGGTTGCTTCCGGATTTGCTGTCGCTTTGTTTGTCTTTTTTGGAGAGCATGTTTGGTGTCTTATGAAGACGCATAATATTTCGTTGAAAGGTGGGCGCATTTTCTCCTTAACAATGGCGGAACTGCAATGCATACTGTTCAGCCAAGTGTCTTCGTGACATTTTCCACCTGACGGTGATTCATCATGCAATTTGTCTAGTACATTTCTAAATCGTCTTAAATTAAAATTGCTATTACGTCGTTAAATAAATTACAGATACATGTACGGTGCAATAACAACAAATTTGTAACGTAATCATTCATCGGCTATATTTATACTAACTTGCCGTATTATAAATGCCATTAAAAGAACATTTATATATTTCTATTTCTGTCACCACTTGATTTTGCATTGATATTAAGAATTTTGCTTACGTAAGCGCAATTATTCCTGCTATTACCACCCATATCGATTTCTATTGTTGCTGCAAAAGCTAGTCGTGTGCTCCAAGTATAAACCAACAGCAGCAATAGAATAACACTTTCTCCCTGTCAAACAAAGCAGGACCTTGGAATTATACCACTCTAAATTAATGTATCTAAACTTGTTACGTTTCAATTTCAAATTCAAACTCAACTAACAATAAACATAGGTTCTAAGAAAAATCCAAACATTTATGTAAAAATTATGAAGTAACGATAATTAAAAGTAAACTAAATGAAGACAGTCGACTGTCTTGACATGGTCACATCGATTCAGTATTAGTAGTAATATAGGTAATTGTATTTCATTTCATGACATTAAAAGTGCAAAATTAAAGTTGCATGAAAAGTCCACTTATAAACCTAGGGACTCTTTTTATTATTACACTCACTTATTACACTCTACTTATTACAGAATTGTAAGGCGTTTTCAGTTTTTTAAATGAAAGAGCTTTTGAAACTAACATAATGAGTACTGTTAATAATAGAATGCTTTAGAATAAATTAGAGTTAGACGGTAAATTATGATGTTTCGAGTAAATCCACCACCAAACAAATCCGTAGTAATTAAACTTCATCTAGGGAGTGTGCTCCATCACCAAGTGTGGCCATCATGCCTGTCAACACTTTAGTCCACGCATCTTGAACCTCGGACGTATACTTCTCTTTTAGGAATTTTGGAAGAAAGGTGAGCAAACTTCCTTGTAAATTCTATAAAAAAATTAAGCAATTAATTAAGCTTTTGATGTCTGCGAATGAAGTAGATATAAAATCATACAAACGAAATAAATGTAAGTATTATTGAGATTTTGAGAACACGACTTACTATGAAATCTCCCCTGTGGAGTGATTGTCTCTCTCCATGATTCTTTCCAGTTTTTAAAAGAAGTTCCTCCAGCATCTCTGGATCGTCCAAACTGTTGACCAGTCCGTTTATGGCATTCAGCACAGTGAAAGAATGAGCAGTGAATCGTTTGTTGTCCATGAGTTTATCCAAAGGAAGGTCTGAGAATCCCTTTGAAGAGTTTCTGATAATCGGGATATTCAATGAAGAAGCTGCAACATAAAAAAATGTGGAGCTTGTATAGTCCTTACTTATGCCCAGGTTAGAATAATGCTAGAAAATAAACTCCAACGTAATAAAAATGCCGAAGTACATAAGCTTAGTCTACTTACTGAATCATGAATTCACATCCAACTCCTTTCAAATCGGCTGCAAATGGAGCCCATGTGCTCCTAATAAGTGATTTCTCCGTCACGCTCAGTGGTTCTGTCGGCATTTTTGTAATTTCTTGGAAAAGGCTGGCGAAGTAAATATGTCAAAATAATGCCAGTGGACTGCTTTAGAAAACTTGCTGAAATGAATAATTTAAAATAACATTTGTTAGTGAATTCCAACAAAATGTCATTTAATAACTGCCGCACTCCGCTTTAAATTGGAACTGATGATACTCTTCTACGGATAGTGTTCTGTCAATGAGTGTACTGTGTGGGCTCACAAGGTCTTTTAAGGTTGGTTAGCTGCAGATATCGAAATATATCTAAATTTGTATGAAAACTCTTGCAGTCAAGTGCAGAAAAGAGGTTGGAGAGACTCTTTTTTATACCAAGTATGATTTTTTGCTACTCACTTAAAAGCATTAAAATTGTGCCGCAAAAAACACTTAATTTTAGACATGATGATTGATTGTCAATGATAAAGTGATGTACCTACCTATGCTATGCTAAAAGCATGGTGTTTTCAGAGGGCAGGAAATACGCAAGTCTCGTCGTCAAGTTAATGGCACAGATTCACGTCATTTCTACGCAAATTAAAAACGACTTAGTTACAAGCTAAGAAAGTTCTGGGGCCAATAGTGAGTAACCTAGTCATGTTTATTTTTGAATTCATATATGCTTTATTCCAGAGCACAAAAATATAAAAAATGCAAACCTTTCTGACGATGAGTGAGTAGCATGTCTCACTTTTGTGCAATTCATCTTTAATGCTGTGGAATGCATTGAAAGACTCAATGGAAGTTGTTATTGATGCTGCAGTTTTAGGTTTCAAGTTATGAATTGTGCCCATTCAGTCCATTGTAATTCAATTTTCTTCAAATGAGCTATTATTAACTGGAAGAAAATTTACACGAAATGACAACTGGCCAATGATCGTTGTAAATACTGTAACGAGTTCAATTAGACAGGGATGGTCGTGCAACAACTCCTCTAAATTACGTTATGCAATGACAATATTGCAAGCAGCAGCAGCATCGAGATTGACTGACAAATAATCTAAAGTTTCCACCAGTATTCCAGTCCAGTGGCTTCCCTCAGCACTCAAAAATGGATTATGATGCAATATTAATAAATATTATGCGTGGTCATTTTCTATCACTTTCACTTTAAATTTATCGTTGAATTTATTGATACCACTCAAGCTCATCAGGTACGTAAGTTACTTGGACCATTATACCTACTTAATTACTTAAATCTTTGATCTAAAGTGGACGTGGATTTAAGTTTAGTGAGTGAAGTTAATAGGTATTATGTTAATTTGGTAATTTAGCGAAAATCTCCCAGAGCTACACATTAATTTGATATTGGAAAATCGATTGATTTTAGCGAATTTGTTGATTGGTATAAAAAACTACAAAATGACGAGTGCTTGGCTCGTTTAAATAGATTTATCGATTCGAATCTCGATTCTCGAAACGCCAATTCTCATTTGCATTAAGGCATAATGTACAAGATTTCATTTAAAATTGCAAATTCTTAGTTGACACGCTGGCCGCTGGCCCACTTTTCCAAAAAGATATACCAAGTCAACCATCAGACATAACAAAAGCGCAGAAAATCTATTGTATAATGGTAAAAGAACTAATAAAACGATTTGATTCCATTTAGTGGCTATCATCAACATAAATAAAGTTTATTTTGGTCGCCAGAAACTTATAAACAGCAATTATTTGTAATGACCAGCATTTTTAAACGCCATGCACAGAGATAAGCATTTCTAAGAAAGGTCATTATCGGCTGATCCATAAAACTTTGCCAACGGTGCTACTTGCAGTAGTAGTCTCCGGATGTATCATTAGTTACTGATTACCCTATCTAATACACTTAACTACTCCTCTAACCTGTCAAATTCTCAAATTTTCCGCATTTCATAAAAGCTTGATCTTCCCAGGCGATTAAAGTTTTACACATTTCAGAAATTGTAAAGAAACGATCTGCGTTTTTGCCCCACAGACTTTGTTAGGTTAGGTGGTCCATTCAGGAAAATGCTTATCGTTATCATCATCGTAAGGTATGCACTCCACTATCCATTCCTCTCCAGAAAGTCCAACCTAATCCATTCGCTGTATATTTCACCTCATTGGGGTTTTATAATGTTTTTATACAGCTTTCCCAAGAAAATCCCAGGCAAAAATTACGACTACGGAGCACTTGACTGAATAATGTATAACAAAAAATTTAAACTTGCGTATTTGGATGCTCTAATGTTTGCTGTGAGGTCTGATTTAAAAGTGTATATTAAATAATATAGTTTTTGTCTTCCTGCGCGGGAATCGGCGTACAATTTTATAACTGTTTCGTCGTTCACGAGAAACAACGTATACGATTTTTTGTTTCCATCGTCTTTGAGGAAAAATTTATGTAATCTCTCAGATAATTAACTTCGTCAGATTATCTGGCGTTCCACAAAAGCAGTGCACATGAAGTCAAGAATTCGATTTTCAGCGTGAAATAATTTCTTTTAAGCATTTTTCGAGCAACACTATTCCTATTAAGTGGAATATTTTACAAAGCAAATAAATACAGCTACAACTGTCCTTAAGTACCTGTTATCATCAGATACTACATCAGTTTTACAAGAAGCCACGAAAATAAATAATATTTCACCGTTGGAAGTTAGTTTCATTAGGTTGCTAGTGGAAATTTCCTCGTGTTTTATTCATATATCTCATCATGAAACAGATTTTACGTGTATTTTATCATTTACGTTCACTGCTAATCCTCACTTTTGTTTTTACAATTTGGCCAATATTTATTTTGCCAATTACCATTTACCACGCCACGGTAATTTTTATCGCTCGTAAGGCGCGACCTGATTTAGGAAAAATATTCACTTCTGAGGACACTGTACTGGAAGAGAATTGTATTGACAAAGAAGATTGCATTCCTCGCTGCTCCCTAGTCAGCTCAATAGAGCTAGAAGGATCCATCACTCTGGCGGAACTGCGGTCCCTGTTTCAACTGAACGTGATTGAGAAGAGAGAGGCGCCACAACTAAAAGGGAATGTTACTAGTAGCCCTTTACGCTATTCCTGAACTACAACAATATCCAGTATCTTTTATGGGATTTAAATTTTGGAAGACAGACCACTTTTTTGACGTTAGTGATCATATCGTCGAAAAAGTTTACAAAAATGATCAGCCGAATCTGTCATTACTTCACCAGGAAATGATCAACAAATCTTCCATTCCAAGGAAAAGTCCATGGGAGCTAGTTCTTGTCAATAATTATAAAAGAGATGGTCAACTTTGCAACGAAAGTTATAGCAATGCCAAATCATTAATTATTGCAAGATTTCATCATTCCATGGCTGACGCCAAGTCATTATTAAAACTATTCGTGGAATGCCTGGGTGATCAATCATTGTCGACAGCTCAACCTCAGCCTCAGCCCCCAAATCAAGACGGGTTTCTTTTATCTTTGAAAAAACGTAGAATTTTAATTTTAAAATTCTTAACAAATTGGTGGTTATTTTGGACACACCAATGGAAAATTCCACGTTGGAATAGAACTCAGAACGAGTTGAAACCGCAAATTGTTAGATTGTCCCCAACATTATCGTTAAATGATATTAAGGAAATCGGAAAGAAAAATGGAGGGACAGGCGCTTCCGTTATATTAGCAATAATTTCTGGGTCCATTCAGAGACTAGGACTAGACATTGGGAAAATTAATGCAGGCTATATATTACCAAAAGATAACCATCCGAAGACCCTGTGCAACCACGCGTAGGAAACTTAACCATTTACAAGATTTTATTGATGATTTTATTGCACATTTAAAAATATGGAATGGTAACATTTTTTTCTAACTTTAACAGGACTGCTGGCTCTTTACACCTGCCAACGGATGAAACCAACCCAGAGAGACGACTTTATAACTGTCACGAAAATTTTAAAATACTGAAATCTTCCAATGCGGACAAATTCACAGAGCGGGTAACCTATCACATTGGTAAGTTTTTTAGTCCAATGAGAAAAATTTTCTTCCGTGAGTTGTCAACTGGCGCTGTTGTCGGTATAACAAACATTGCTGGGGAAGCAAAAGGATTTGCTGTTGGAGGACGAAATTGCTCGGAATTTATTCTTTCTGTTGGAACGCTCTCTGGTGACCAGGGTTAGCATTAAAATAGTCAATACTATACCTATATAATATAATGATTAAATTATGAATTATAAATTTTTGTTGTAATTCCTTTTTTAGGAATTGCCTTCTGTGTCAGTAGCTACAAGAACTATCTACGCATTGCGGTAATCTCCAAAGGGGGCGTATTACCGGAGACTGAAATGGAAAAGCTTGCAAATGGAATGGAAAAAGAGCTGCAGGTTTTAAGGAGGCTGTGCTGCAAATAATATAATGTAGTTAATATAATGGTTCTTGTCCAATTTCTGTTATATCGATAACTATATGTCGTTGCAAAAATAACCTACTTTATAGAAAATATTTAGTAAAACGATAATTACAATAACATTGGCAAGTTAGCAGAAATATACAAGTTTGTAAGTGAAAAATATCATTTTAGGGGAAAATAACCACTACAGGTAGGCACCACCTTACCAATGCAGTGCTATGGAGATGAACCAGTACATTACAATTAATATGTACAATTAATGTATACAATTGCATTTTTAATCCATACAATGCAATTATTAATACGTATAATAAATCAGCTTGTAAACCAGTACCAGTGTAACGCGACAGTGTCCAGTGCTTTCATTTTCAAAAAAAAATACTTCCTTATTTCATTTGTCCTCTTACTTCTCATTGTTAAATACCTATTTGGGTAACAAAAGTTCATCAGAAGAATTAGGAGAAGAAAATATTTATCGAAAAATCATCAGTTATATTGCCAAGAAGTCATAAGGACATTATGAAGCTGTGCGTCATACAAAATAACAAAAAAGGAGACTTTATCCAGTTCTAAAACTCCAGTAAAGTTTATTTTGGGCCCCATAAACTTTACAATATACCAAACCAAACTTATACACTTTACTTGTTTGTAACGCTGGATTTACTTGAGGCAAAGCATGAGCATTATTATGAAAAAAGGAAACCCATTATTGTCAGCAGATGCAGAAAAGCAGTCTCTGAAGCACGGAGCCCTAAAGTGTTATATTAATGTAGGATAGCCTGGTCGGTTATGCAATAATTTTCATTTTTACCATGTAATTAGTTGGCGGGCTGCAATAAAATGTTACAAAATAATTGCACTTTTTGCACCCCACTTTGAAGGAACCACTGTAGTCATGGATTTCCCTACCCAGCATACCTAATCATTTTTTTAACTGACCTGGCTTGCCAAATTTACGACATTTCATAAAAGTTTGGTCTTCCCAGGTGATTAAAGTTATGTGAATAGTCGCACGCATTTGCCCTCTGTCAAAGTGGTGAGCATGTATCAAAGCTGAATCTTTGTATGTCAAAGATTTAGCAAAGTAAAGCTTCACGGAATTTAAGAATAGCTTGTGAGAAATTTTTACTTCACTGGGATAATACCTACTTAAATACTTCTGACGCGTTTGTAGTGCCAAGCAAACGATTCGTTTAATTGTTTTATTATCTTAAACCTTATTGCTAAACAGGGATTCAGAAATTGAATCCATCATATTCTGACTTTATTAAACTCTAAACTTAATTGGGATGTATTAGTGTAGAGATTGGAGTAGGCACACTTGCTATACCTAGTCAAATAAATTACCTAATCACGGAATTCAAGTAACCGGCAGGTTTATTTAAAAAGAGGTGAAAAATTATATCCTGTTCAGTTGCAGAAGCCGCTTCACGGAGTTCTGAGCAACAGAACGTGGCCTAATCCTGGTTTCTTTAGAAAGTCCCCCTAACTAATGTACCGGCTATGGACAGAGACAGAAAAAATGCTGAGAGGTCAGCTACGAACCTTAGTGTTAATGGTATCACATCTAATTACACTAATGAAATCGGGGTACTTCCCGCTGCGCTTGCTGCAGTAACTGTCATTCTTATTCTCCTGAACATCTACGGAGGTCGAAAGGGGAAAAGATCAAAAATAAAGAGTGGATTGCAGGTGCAACGGAAGCTTCGAATGGTCTCATATTTTCCCATCAGGCTACCTGCATTTATGGAAGGAGTTTACACACTTTACAGATTCCAAAGAGGTAAGTGTTTATGTTTGGATTCTACTATTCAGTACTTGCGATGCTATGACTAAAGTAAATTGTATTTAAAATATTTACAACGTTTTGTCATTTTTCTTTAGACGGATTAAAATTTTGGCAGGAGCTTCACTCCAAGTACGGGGACATTTTTGAGTATCCTGCCGCTCATCAGATACACACATTCGTTGCAGACCCTGCAGCTATTCAGGTAAATATGATATTCCTGTTATTTATCTCTGGAATTTAGATTTCTTTCGATAAATGTAATTTTTTTTACTTCTTCTAGAAACTGCTAATGGCATCAAAACCCGAATATATCAGCAGGAAACATATAGTTTGCGAAATCATATTCGTCGACGCACTCAAGGATGGTCTTATCTATGCCGACTACGGAGTATGGTCCGTCCACAGAAAAATTCTTTCCAGATGCTTCACATACAAATCTTTACAGACATACCTTCCCTATATGAACGAACGAGGAAAGTCACTTGTGAGCCATTTCAGATCACTATGCACCGGAAATTCACAAAAGTCCGTTAGCAGAAAGCAGATTCAAGAAGCCATTTGGTCGGAAACCTTCAAAATAATCATACGTAAGTACCTAATACAATTAAAGAATAATTAATTGATAGTATCCGAAGCCAAAACTGGTATGCTTTCCTTCAGAAACTATGATTGGCGAAGATATTTTTGAAGACGGTGGCCATATTAAGCTGCAAGATACGATAAATCGGTTAAAGGAAATTACGGCGTATCGAACAGGTCGTCCCTACTTACTAATTAAACCCATTTGGCATTTACACCCGATCAGAAAAGAATATGAAAAATTAATAGAATTCACTCGTAGTTTGATATACATTGTAAGTGTATCTGGTAATTTACTATTTTCACAAGGACAAAGAATTGTACTAGTAAAATGCACCAATTTCCATAATTTGATTTGTTCCTCTTTTCTCAGATTATCGATAAGTTTAACAAAAAGCGGGTATCCGAAGTGAAGCAGGCTGAGACAGATACTGCGGTTAAGGAATTCCGCAGTTTATTGGAGGAGTTGGTGTATAGTGGGGCATCCGAGAAGGAAATTTTCGACGAAGTGGCAACATTTGCAATAGCCGTAAGAAATTATTATTTGTAAGCTGAACTATAAAGTTACATACAGATATTATTATGTTTAAATTTGCGAACTGGTTCTAGGGTCATGAAACAGTGTCCAGTGCTTTAAACATCTTACTTTTTCATCTAGCTTCTAATCCGCAATGTCAGGTATACTTGCAAAAATGCCTTTAAAAGCGTGGCACTTAAATGGATGTAGAGGTTACGAGCAACTAAAATAATTTTTATGTCAAATTTTTGAATAGAAATTATGTCAAGTGGAAGTGGATCAGTTTTTGCAATCCAAGAAAGAAAAGGACGAAACCACCTATAATTTAACCATGGAGGATCTCGCAAATTTTAAATATGTAGAGAGATGCATATTGGAAGGATTACGACTGTCTCCTACTCTCCCATTGTTTGTTAGATATTTAGAAGCCCCTCTTCAGTTGACTGAAGATTTGACGTTGAAGGAAAATAGCACTGTGCTTTTCTCTCCGTGGTGTGTACACAGAGATCCAAAGAACTTTCCCAATCCAACCAAATTCGACCCGGATAGGTTTCTTCCAGAGAATGTGAAGGGGCGTCATTCTGCCTCATTCATCCCGTTCTCGATAGGTGCGAGGAATTGTATCGGGTATAAGTTTGCTATGATGGAATTAAAAACTATCCTGGTACTCATTCTTCGCCACTTTGATGTTTTCACAACAGACAAACCTGAGGATATTAATTATTATATGGAAGTAACTTTAATACCTGACAAAGAACTCAATATAGTACTTACGAAAAGACACTGAAAACTCTAATATAATAAGCACTTAAAAAATTATTCAACATTTTAACCTTTTTGCTCTACCTCCTAAATAAATTGTTATTTCTAAAAAAATAGAAAGCCATAATAACCAAGAAAAATTATTTTGATTTTGTATACTATTTGAATAAAATTTACATTGCCTTTGCGCTTGGCTTCGTTTCATTTCAGAATTTGCAATTTAACAAAAAATGATTACTCAGAATCTCCACAGTGATTGCAAGACAGTGGAATTTAGTGAAAAAGTTCATCAGCTCACTGGGAAACTGTTGATTGCCGATATGTATTGTTCTTTACTTGTTAATTACTCAATGAACGTGCTGAACAAAAAATTCAATAAATTATGTAAAGCATAAAACCAGACTTTTCCAAAGTTATAGGAGACAAGTGAATGGCGTTTTACACGTTTAATGAAAAAATTCGTCTGGGTGAATGCTTTCGTAATTAGCTACTCTTATGAAAGTGTTCACTTCACTACGTACATTTGCATACTTATTACACATCTTTCTTATGTATTCGGGCACTTTTTACTACACCACAAAAAGAAATGTAGAGTCGCGACTGTTAAGACTGTCAAAAAATGCTACTTTTTTCGATTTTAATAATGTTAAAGAAGCAAATTGTGAGCCGAATGGTACATGTTTTCTTGCATACATAATCAAAATGTAATAATAAATGTCAATTGGAAGGCATATTTCGCAATTAAACTAGTATTCCCATGTTTAAATAATTAGGAAGCTAACTGCAAAAATCAGGGGTTTCCATCCTAGATACCGCATTTAAAAAGGAGGACCATTTGCAGGCACATATGCAAGTAAATTCATCTTATTTCATTATCCGAAACAATTTTCCCTAAGCAAGAGTAATGAAATGGCGTTGACAAAAATCGCTGCTGCTCCGTTTCCCGAAGTTTTAGTAGTTCCCTTTGTACTACTCGTTGTTACCATTGTTTTCATTCTCCTAAAAATTTCCCAGACTAGAAAAGCTAAGGACTCCAAATTGAGAACTAGTAATGGAAGTGTTCCAAAACGTTTCAGAAAAACGGGAGTGTTTCGTTTCAGCCGGCAACTGTTTCACCAAAAAATGTTTCGTTTCGTTTCAGTGCTAATGTGTTTCGTTTCCGTTTTGTTTCAGGGCTTGAAACGAAACG
>JAHZND010004302.1:0-13328 GCA_027744115.1 Acrocyrtus sp. NNG-2020 | reverse complement strand
AACTTAATGCATAAAATTACTTCAACTGCTGCTGTTGCTGTTACCGCATTTCCCCTTCCGTGCTAAAAGCTTGCGGGTGCTGCTAATAGAAGCTTTTTTTCCTTTCCCTTTACTACATAGCTGTAATGAGGAATTGCTGGCATGAATGTATGATTTTCACGAATTACCGTCATGATAGCAATTAACCTTTGTTATATACACACAAATTATTTTAATTTGCTAATATGTGGGCACAAAAAAACTAGTATTAAGGTTATTTTGAATCGGCGACTTGTACACGATATAGTAATAAATGTGCACTTAATATGCAACCAGCAGCAAAAATTCATTTAATATCACTTCATTGTAACCTTGATACGATTTTGCCAAGTAAACTATCAAAGTTAAAGTGGTCTCTACCAGTTTACTAATACTAATATCATATATCTGTGTAATCAGATCAGGACTAGTACAATATAATTTCACCCTTACATTTCAGAAAATGAATATTAATTGTGATAAGTTCCTAATTAGGTACATGCATGCGTAATATGAAATGCCTACTGAGAAAACTTTTGTAAAGCTTTTTACTGTCAAAATTTGAAAGCAGACTTTCTCAAAATAAATGAAACTGATTACATAGCTCTATAATCTGCTACTTATGCCTATGTAGATAGATACACGCATTATCAAAATGAAATGAGTGTGCATAAATGCTACTTTCAAAGCTTCAAGTTCAAGCTATATGAGTAGTAAAGAATATACATATTCTTTACTACTTATATGCGCTAGTTTTGGAATAGAATAATTCTTACGTAAAATTTACGTTTCATGAGCATGTCTCATGGCTCTGTGTTCATGAGTAAATTATGATGATGAGCTAAACTAACTAGTAAAACGGAATCCTCATTTTTTACAGGTGGAAGTTATACAACGCAAAAATTACTCACATGTAAAAAAGCACATTACGGGACTGCACACGAGTGGAGTTGCTCTTTCCGAGTGTGTATGTCGTTCGTTGCTCTATATTTTTCCAAAATGTCTATGACTTCTGACCAAAACAAGGGGAGTAAAATGCGATCACATCCAAACATAATTTCTCACGGGTACATACAAGCAAAACTTTTAACACATGCAAGCACTTTTCTCACACTTGTTGCGCTTCCCACACGTCCAGCAGCGTGTCTTCCCTTGCTGACCAAACAGACACTCACCGTATTCATGAAAACGCCGAAGCGCTGACCAAATAACTAAAAATCCTTCCTTAAAAGTTCAGATAAGGCAGTTTTAGAAATTCTTCTATGACATTTTCACTACTTTCGGTTTCTGCTGCCACATCCACTATCGGACTTTACAGGAGAGATGTCATTCACAAACTGAATAAAACAGTCCAAATATAGTAAAAATGGCTTTTAGATAATGAAAATTCAGATTAGAAGTTCTGTAAAGACAGCTCTGAAAAATACCCGTTCACTTTACATGTAACAAAACAGGAAAATATTACCAGTAACTAGTTCTTCTCACTCTCCGTGGAAAAACAGAGACTCACACTAATTGACTCATTCTGTCAGTTTTTCATCTGCATGCACGACCACAACACACACAGCCAGGACCCACACACATGCATAAGAACAAAATAAAAGGAGAGCCAGCTTAGAGTTTTTAAAAACTTGGAATACATTCATCCCTTTTGCCAAGCACATTCACATTTTTCACCATTTCTAAAGTTTTACATGTGTGTGTGGACCGCAACCAACGTAGGGGGAAACTGTCAGACTAGACTTCTGCTCCTGAAAGGAAAAACATTCGTTCGTTAAATGGAATTCCTATTACGAGCAACCATTTTTACATACCATCATCCTACCTATCATCCAAGTCACAAAAGAGATAGATGATGAAGGGTAGGGAAAAAATGTTCCTCTTCTCATGTCTGCTCTTCTAACATTAGCCCAGCCGCTTTTTTACGCTTTTTTGTAGAGTCCTCCTGAATTCTATACGGAGAATGCAGCTATACCATGATGATAAGTAAACTAACTTCAGCACTGTTTTAGAATCACATAGCACCAGCACCAGCAAAACTACCACTTTACCAGTTGCTTATACGAAGCCGAGTCTAGTCTGCACGGCTATAGAAATGTTTATAACAAGAAACGTGTTAATATGAAAAAGGCAACTGATCAAGCGATGATGCTGATGAAGTGATGAGGATGATACAGCGACAACGATAATCGTTATGCTGTACCTTTGCGAGCCGCATTCTAAAAAGAAAAAATCCTTTTGCTCAAAGGTAGGCCCTGCTACATTCCATATTTGCGGCTTGCTGACTAACACATTATGTTCTATCTAACTCTAAAGTCTGAACCAGAATGAATGTCTGTTTTGTATTTTTTCCTGAGTTTCTTTGCTCGCCCGAGCTTACTGTTGGATTCAACAAGACAAGAGACATTCTATCATGAAACAAAGTGTAGACCACTGAAGGCAGTTTTGCTAGCTATACGATTGAATTTAACAATGCGCCAACACTGATGATATGATGTCAGAGGAAGGCAGAATATAATGCTGAGAAACCGAGTAAAAAGAAGTCACAGTTTAGCCAACAGCCACATTATCATTGTTGCTGACGGCAGACTTAAAAAAATAATCTGGTTAAAGCTGTGTGCTGCAGGATTATCTTGAGTTCTGGGATGATATCAAAAGACGGGAAGAATAAAAACGGCTCTGCACACTGAGGGACTTACTTAATATGCATTATGCACCGCTCTTGTGAGGGTGAGCTAAAAATGCACAAGTTCAGTTGTTCAGTATGAAACCTAACAATTGTAAAAAAAGTCAACGAATTGAATTTGATAATGCGACAAGAACAAAATTTGAAAGAAGACTCTTAAGGACCGGTAAACCGGTCTGCCCAAAAAAGTGGGAGTAGGGATGCACAAGTATGCACCATTCATTGAAATTATATATTGCGTATGTGAAAAGGAGGAGGAGGAGAATACTATGTATAAAATGTTGCTAATTGTTATTTCGGTTAATTTTCAGATATAGAGGCACAGATTCTGTTTACTATACTGCTCAAATTAAATTCAACAAAATGGCACATTATCGCTCCTATCTATGAGGTGTGTAAAGACAAGAAGGCTTTTAATCAGGTTGCACTTTTGCACTTACCATAAAAATCTAATTTAATAATTTTACAGTAAACCGGTCTGCCCAAAAAAGTGGGAGTAGGGATGCACAAGTATGCACCATTCATTGAAATTATATATTGCGTATGTGAAGAGGAGGAGGAGGAGAATACAATGTATAAAATCTTGCTAATTGTTATTTCGGTTAATTTTCAGATATAGAGGCACAGATTCTGTTTACTACACTGCTCAAATTAAATTCAACAAAATGGCACATTATCGCTTCTATCTATGAGGTGTGTAAAGACAAGAAGGCTTTTAATCAGGTTGCACTTTTGCACTTACCATAAAAATCTAATTTAATAATTTTACAGAGAACAAAACAGGATTTATCGTTGTCACTACTCACTACTCACTTTTCTCAAGTTCAGTAATGAAATGATTTACAAGTAGAAATGAAGCATGCTTTGCAAGGGCATTGATTTTGCTTGCTCGCCAACAGCGCAAGTAATATTCGTAATATAAAAATAATGATTGTTATTATGCGAGTGGGTAGATAATGAATGAATAAGCTTTGCCATGATTGCAATTGTGGATGCTACAGTAGATGAGTTTAAGTACGACATGGAATGTGAGAAAGGCACTAAAAGTTTTTGGTCGGGTAAGTAAGGAGATCGCAGCTTTTGTATGCATACTAAAAATGCGTATGTTTTACCTGTAAAAATTCTATCAGATTGGTTTCTTTCATAAAACTGCAGTTATCAGTTGTGATTGTTCTCGTTCAGCAAGAAAGCATAAAATACTGCAGTAATAATAATTGCATTGTGTGCATATTGCTGCCTTTATTGATTTTAATCAGTTGCATTATATGCAAGTGCAGTGGTAGAAATAAAAGTGAACTCTTTGTTGCACGCTTTCTTTACAAAGCTTAATTTGTAGGTATTCCTTGTGCTATATTAACTTTTCTTTTAAAAAATACGTTTTAGTTCTTTTTGCTGAGATTTTTAACACAAAAAATGCTCAAGTTTAAATCAGCTCGGACGGAAAGCTGTATTACTTTTTTATCCTGTTCCTGTTCTAAGAACAGACGCAGTGAATGTATGCATGCACTGAATGCACAATTGCCTGCATGTTGCATTTTAAATACAAAAATGAATCACGCAAGAAGAGCACAGTGTGTGGTAATGAGCGGATAAATTGGTAAAAGTTCTCAAAGCCAATACAACTCGGTTGTCCTAGATTGCTTTCTCAAGACAAAGTTGCATTAATCTCCATGAACATCTATTGTAAGTTGGAATTGATTGTGTTCAAAGAGATGAGATATATATATGCATGACGGTATAATAAATGCAGTACTAATAAACTTTACGAACATGACTTTTGGCGGACTTCTTTCTTAACTCCGAATACTAAGATTGCTTTCAAATGCATGAAACATTCTGAAACTCATAATGTCATTATTATTTACTAATGTTGTACTTTTACTTTAAGACATGGATTAGACATAACTGATGAAATGAAATGCTTTACTTTTTAAACTTAAATATAGCTTAAATATAGGATAAGTAAAGTAAAACTGAGACAGTCACAAAATTGAGAACAGTAATCAAGGTTTATTGTAAATGTTAATGTTGTCAGTCATTACAATCACGAACATACTTATTATTTTATAAGTTTATAGAATATTATAGACTAGCTTTTACGTGAATGCTTTTTGTGTTTCTTAGCTTTCTTTTCCTTTTGTCGCTTACTTTTGTGGTGTTTTGACTTTTTCGATGAGCGTGAGCGAAAACCATGACTTGTGTCGTCTGAACTTTTATCTTTCTTACTGCGCTTAGCTTTCTTATTGTGGCCGCTGTGACGCTTTTCTACCAAGGAATCCTCTGTGCTTGTCTTTCGAACACTGGAATGAGTTTCCTTTCTATGACACAACGGTGAGGGTTGTTCACTACGCACAGACGCTTCTGTTTGCTCACCGTTACTACTACCCTGGACTTGTAGAACTATAGAATTCGTATTTGTGCTTTCCGAATTTTTCAATGGCGGCTCCACTTTTCTTAAATTTTGAGCAAGGGAACGCTGATGAGGTTTCCAGTTCCAGTCGTGATCTGCCTCCACAAATTCCTTGGTAGGATTTCTAAATACATGTAAAAACTTGCATGTTCTTCCTTTGACACATGCCTTTCTTAAGAATGCTCCGCAAATAGCTGATCGCCACGAATCCATTTTTATAAACTGGAGAGAAAGTTGTTTTCCATTATAAAAGCGACCATTGAATTTCCTAAATGCCTAATTCAGAAGAGAAACGCAATGTATTTAAACATGGATATACCTTTACAGGGAACCAATACTCGGAAAATTAGAGAAATTACCTCTACAGATTCCTGAATTTTTCGCAATTCCGGTATAACGTCCTCATAAAATTCTCTGATAAGTTTAACCAATTATGATACACAACAAAATAGTAAGGTTTATAGGCATATCTTTCTACCAACAAATGTAATTGAAGTTCAACAAAAAAACTAACAGAAATTCCTGATACAGTTCCTTGTCTTCATATTCCAGACCCAGATCAGAGTCGTATTCATCTCTAATCATTTTTTCAAGTTTGAAATGTGAAAAAAAGTTGGGAATCAGAATTGCTGTGCTCAGAACTGGACGAGGATGAAGCCTAGAATAAATTACATACCAAGTCATTCTCAATTCCCAGAAGACGTCTTTCTTAAATTGGCCATTTCTTTTTCACCCTTACTTAAAGCATCCGTCATAAAATCGACATGCGGCAGTCTTTGCGAAATAATAGCAAACTTCCGCCTCATCAACGATTTCCTCAGGCATAAGATATTTCGTTGGTGGCGTTTCGATATCCTTTCAATAAATAAAGCCACAAATCGTTAAAAAACCCGTAAGTATTAATTAAATTAACCTTATCACTATCAGGCGTACCTTTGCTAAAGAATACTTAACTTACCCCAGAGAGAAACATCAAAAACTGATCGAACTCGGCCTCCTATCGGAACGAAAATTAATTGGGCTTCAGCCACACATTTTTTAACCTGCATTAAACTTTAACTCTTTCGCAGTTAATTATGGGGTTAAGGAAAATACTGTATTAAGTACGTAATTAGAATATGCATGTTTACTGCTAAATACAAACATGAATTTTAAGTGAAAATTTATTTTAAGCGATGAAAAATGACAGCCTCTAGCTGTCAAAAACGGATACTCTTTTAAATTCCTCGAAATTCAACCTGCTTTTCCTTCATCTGTTTTTCCAAGTGATCCTTCGCCTCCTTCAGTTTCCGTTCCCGTTCTAGTTTGGCTTCCCATTCCTCTTTAATTTTTCTCTATAAAGTATTGTATCACATAATTTTAAAAATCAGACCGCTAATAAAAAAGAAAGCAGATATTTTATTAATTATGTAAGCTCAGCTCACTTTGTCCGCAACTTCAATCGCTAATAGCCTTTCTTCCTCCACTTTCTTAAGTGCATTCACTTNTGTAAGCTCAGCTCACTTTGTCCGCAACTTCAATCGCTAATAGCCTTTCTTCCTCCACTTTCTTAAGTGCATTCACTTCTCGAGCTTCTTCTTCGTTGGCTTCCCACTCCCATTTTGATAAGAAGAATGTCCTGTCCAAGTCATTATCCCCCGCTTGACCTTCATTGTTTCCATCGACTTTTTCTGGTTCCTCGCAATTATTAGAACCCTCAAAATCTAGAGATGTCGCCAGCTGTCTCCTCTTCCTTTGACGTCTCAGTTTCTTCACATATTTCCTCCATAATCTATTGTTCTTTCCCATTTTTAAAACGATAAATTCATTCTTGTGTGTTGCATGATGCAAAAACACGTCCAAATTTTCCAAACTTCTTTGAAATTCTTTGACTGAAAACACGTGAATTTATTTACAATGTGTACTGTCACTGTCCAAAAACACGTTACAAATGTTTTGTATTGTGAAAATGTGAGTGAACCTCAAACGGCTCAAACTCTTCTCAAAACAAACAATGAACAAACAAAAACAACGTTTACCAGGTAAACTTTACCTGGACCTGTACTAATACAAGAGCAAATCAAAACAGTGGAGTGGAGTTATCATGTTTAGTGATAACTTCCCACCCTTGCTCGTTGTAAAAATGGGGCAAATAAAGGCTGCTTGCTCACTGTTTCAAGCAACAAAGCATCGCATCGGCTTCGGCTATCGAAAGCTTTTAGGCTTGATACTGTACTTCGTTGTTGGAATAATTATTGGAATTGAAAGTCATGCTATTTATCATGTTTAAATTACATTTATTTTAAATACGCAAACTGACATACGACAAACTTTCTGAAATAGTAAATTTGAGTCTCTAGCTCGTTGTACACAATACTTATAGTAATGACAATATTATTGAACCTTGAAATAATTCGGCACTGGCTTTTATTAATAAATTAATATAATTTTCAAGCGTACGTTGTCTACTACTTTGAAGTGCAGAGGTTAGCAGCACTTTTGAAGAAGTTGCCACATTTGGCATGTTAAATATTTAGTTAACTATGCTTTTAATGGTAACTTTACGTGCATTACTTACACAAAAACCTTCTTTTAAGTAAAAGTACTAAAATACATACACTCACGCACATAGTGTGAGTGCACTAAATTGTCAATTGGTCTATTAGATCAAGCTACTCTGAAGTCACCTTTACTGACTACTGGTCTGTAATTAATGCCACTTTGACTGCACAACTTTTCTAATTCAGTCTGGAAATAGAGAGACGCCATCTTTGACAACGAGGCTTGATCTCGAAGGAGATCTGGAGCACCAGCAAGCGTTACATCCAATTTCCCCGATTGTGAAAACGTAAACCAGGAAAACGCTATCAAAATATCAAAAATTATTTTTTAAAAAAATTTTGGCTCTTAATTTACAATCTTCTTTCTTAATAGTGATACATTCCTTCATACCTGTAAATGGATGAGTATCTACAAGAGTCAGCAACGGGTATATGTGAGTGACTGGGTGTCCAAGGATTTTGTACTTATCACCTCCAACTAAAGACGTTAAGCCCAGGTTATAGCCGAACCTGTCAGCTTCCAGTGCTTTTTCTGATACATATGCTGGAAACAACCAGGCAAACGGAAATAAGTAATTTGTGGCCGTCTTTTGAAGCCCTGCCTTGTGAAATGCTAGGAAGTCTTTTTCAGTTTCCATCAATCTTGTTAATGGATCGTCTGCCATAACTGGGGATTTAAAAAGTCCAAGGGCCCTTTAATGTTTAACAAAGAAAAGGATTACACAAAATCTATGTCAAATTGCAACCAGTAATCGCAATTGTAGAACCACTCCTAATATGCGTCTTACCAATGATTACACAATTGATGTGCCAGAGCTGGATGCTGTGGCCATTGGGGCAGGGTGTCAGCTACAACTAAACACTTTGGCAACTTTTTTTCGGAATGCACGTCCAAAATGTACTGTCTAATTGAGCCAACGGTTAACGTCAACATTACTGAAGCAAAGTGGACATCATACTTCTTTCTTATCGCCTTCACCGTTTCCAAATCCACTGATGTGAAAGCGTAGCACCATTTTGTCTGAGCTGAAGGAACTGTAATTGGGTTGTGCTTAGGAGATGCGTCTCCTCCCAATAACATGCATAAGTTCAATGGAAAGCAAAGCACGTCCACAATCTGTGAAAAGTGAAAAATTTAATGTCTGCACTAGGCATGCTTACAAAGCAAGTAAGTGATTTGATTTATTCGAGATAAAATAAACCTTTTTGGTCCATGACTCCTTCGGATCCTTAACTAAATATGGCGAGGAATTATCTGTCAGCGTATCCAATATATGGAGAAGGGAGTATCTAAAAGCCAACAACATTAAATAACTTGTATGATGAACAATAAGTGAGCATCATGTAAAAGTAAAATTAAAATTATACCCATCTGCAAAAACATGGTGAATCTTAAAGCAAATTGCAGTTTCGTATGAAGTTTTTGAGCTGCACCCAGCCTCACTCGAAGTTATAATTAATGGCACTAGCATTAGTTCCCATGCAGGAGCTAACTCGGGGTATGATTTTTCCATCCATTCTTGTATCACAAACTCCAGGGATTCCTCACTTTGTAAATTTCTAATGTAAATGTGCCTGTCCAATTTGATACTATCCATGGGAAGTAGTTTTCGAAAGACGTAGCCCCCGAAAGTGACCAAGCAGGAGTATAATTTTTCATATTTCGGTCTTTTCCCAATCTTTTGCTGTAACAAAGTTGCATAGAACTTATTTTGTATTTGAGCAAGTTCTATGTGCCCTTGAACTTGAAGAAGTAGCCCAACACTTAACTTAGATTTTCGCCAACTGCACCCTATAGCAAAAGCAGCGTCTGTTGCGGAAACAGAATAAAGGCTATCTTGGACTAAATAAGCAACGAATATCACAATACACTTAAAAATAAAGAGTAATGTAAGAGGAAGCAAAAGGATGGACAGAATAAGTAGCCAACAGAAACTGCCTAAAATTATTGAAACAATTAAATTGATTTGGTTCAAAATGCGAGAGCTACTGTACTGAGCCATATTCTTCCTCCGAAGAATTTTCAATTCTGGAAGACAAATTGAAACTATATGTTGTTCTTCTTCTTAAAGTAAACTACATGTTTCGATACGAAAATTAATGGTCTATATGGACTGTATCACTACAGAAGAGAAGAAGCAACGCAACGCAACTAAAAATATGGGTAAATAGGTGAAGAGTTTGGGGAGAATGCAATTTTGCTCTGATTTCTTTAGGTGGATGCGATGAGGATGATGACATTGACGAAAAAGTTGGAACGTGCACAATTTTCATCCGAGTCATACGTATATACCCATCATCATGCAAAAATAAAATGCGAACGTTTTATTTTTTTGTTTGACTGCTCACCAGACACCAACCAGTTGCAATTTGTAAAAGGTGGCTCAAGAGAAGAAAGCAAGCAATGAAAAGTGTTGTAGACAAAAGCTTTCAACTGCTGAACTGCTGTAAAGACGGAAGGAAGTATGCTCTGATTCTAAGTCCTGTTTTCCACTTTCAATTTAACTCGAACTTGGCAGCTGCGTTAATTGGATACCAGCAGTAGACTAAACCACCCGAATCTTTCAGTGCAGTTGTACTTTTGTACAGTGGCTGAGGAGCTTGCCTCTGTTTCACAGTTAAATGAATTACCTAATGTTATTTCTGTATGTAAGAATGAGAGGAAGGAAGGAAACAAAAGGTGTCAACTTATAACTACAACTTGCAAGTTACAAGATCCATTTGTTCATTGCAATGTATTTGGTTTGTCCTATCACTCGCGAACATATACATAATTAATCAGGCATCAAATAGCGTCATAATGAAGCGTGAAATTGAAACTAAAATAATACCAGTACCAGTACGTACCTACAATAGTACCTCGATTTTCTTATTTTCAATATAGATTGGCAAAGGACCTATAATAGCCGAAAACCTAGTCAATTGGTTATGTGAAGAAGCTAAGAAAAACAATTAATTAGGTTACGAGTAATATTATAAGAGATCCAAAATATTATGCTACATGCCTACTACTTTACACTGGGCACCTATTTCAACAACTCCAAATTTTGAGTATTAGGTACCTAATTAACTTTCTCGTTGACAGAACTTGAAATCATTTAGCAATAAAGAGTTTACAAAAATAGCAATGACATAGAAATACAACCGGTAATTGAAAAGACAACAATAAGATAATTGAACTGGTATAGTAGCAAAGTATATACCTAGTTGTATTGCTCATAGGTATTTGGAATCAAAGGTTGTTTGCTGTTTTGTCGTATACCCAAGAATTTATGATGAGCCAAGCTACATAAATTGCAAAAGACTTCTCTAGTAATCTTTTTATCTAGTGTGTGCCATCATAAGATAGTGTATTTAACAAACCTGCAGTGTAATCAATGCAAAAATTTAAAACAATTGCTTACTGAATGAAATATTATACAAAAGAGTAGCTACGTCATTCATTCTGTATTTTTGTCTATAATATGCTCCATTACATTATACAGGCATTTAATATGAAAGTGATTACGTTCGTGGAAGTGGTAATATTCTACAAAATGTTATGTATTTTCAGTGCGATACCACACGCACGCATAATATGTATGTCGTTGTTGTCATTTCATCGCTTTAATCGATAAATTCTGTTTAATAAACATCAATAACTCAATGGTTTGCAAAAAGCGCTGTTAGAAGAGCACATTTAAAGTGAAGCTGCATGACACGGAAACTTATAAAGACGATAGATATAACGTACAGAGCAGAAAAGACAAAAAATGAACAATACTTTTCAAAAGCAATTGGATACTTGCGTTTTGATACACACCACATATTTCACATTTCTGGCTATGGCTTATGCGTAAATGGCAACTGGCCTATCATACATTGGAACTTGTGGACTACCTCAGTAAAGAAATGAAACACATCATGAAGTACTTACTACTACAGCCACCATCAGCGAATTTTGGAGCATGGCATACACCTGCACAAACTTGCATTCTGAGAACGGGTATGGACGACCGAGTAAACTCATAGTTCGTTGACAAATTAACCATACTGGTTAAATGTGAAGCCATCTTACTCAAATTAAATCTGTGAGCATTAATTAGCCCATAAGAGAAATTGATGTAAAAATGGCTAGTTTGTGATAATATTATCAGAAAAATCTTCATATCTTAATTTGGGGTATGTATCGCTGCTGTACGTATTCTACTTGTGATCGAACAAGGAAACGAATCATAAGTATACATAAAGCACGAACAAAGTAACACAAAGTAAAGCATTAAGAGGATCAAGAGAAGGTATATAGCATAAAGGATGAATAGCAGAGACGAGATAAAGTTAACATGGTTTGATTAGTTCATCCTTGTGTACTTTACCTACATTATCATGTCATACGAATACGAATATCCTTCCCTTTACACTAGTTGGTATATAATTGATCTCGTATTAAAGCATGATCTGAAGCTGTTGAATGGCTTTGTATTATGAAACTTGAAGGATATAGTGGTGATGTGATAGCGATGCTGTTACCTCTTGGTTCAATCTATTCAATGACTTTAGGTATTTCGTTCTTATGCATGTAAGTGTGAGCAATAAGCGTACGTGTGTAGTAGTAAAAATAGTAGAAAGCTGTAGGGTACCACCAACCATCCACATGCAATACGTAATGCTAAAGCATTTTCATTTTCCTCACACCTTTTGCTTTTTGTCTTCATACACACAACCGTTCCAATTTTCATTGCAGAAAACATCAAAGTTTTTAATTGTCAATTAAAGTTGGTGAGTTGAATTTTACATCATCTGAAAGAGGAAAGTTTGTTCTATATAACGTACGGTAAGTTAAAAGACTTTTTAGTACCGTTAAATTGATTTCTAAAGAAAAATTGTGCATGCTTTACTAGAAGTGTTGAGAATTCAGAGAAGATAAACACGGCCAGCACAAACATAGCGAGAACCAACTGCACAAAGCCGAACTGATGAACATAGGGTGATTCTTGTACTGTATAGGCAGATATAATTATCCAGACAATCCAGAAAGTATTGAGACTGAGATATTCGAATGGGTTGAGTAGTAGAATTCTGCTGTATGAGTGTATGCATTGCGCTATTCACTTATGGCATAATAATAAAAAACCAGGATGCAATTTTGGAGTGGTTTGGCATTTAAAAATGTAACAAAATCAATGCCTTTGTGCAAAAAATAATTGACAGAAATCAGATCAGATTATCAAATCAGATAATTTGCAATAGGAAAGAATTATATTACATGCTAGACGAACTTAGGTTTCTTGTCAATTGCTTATTTTTAAAGAAATTTTACATGGTTTAGGTCAAATTGTAAGCATACAGATTAAAATATCAAAATGATTACGTAATGGCATAACTCTTTAAGATGACCGTAGAATTGTGCGGTCTCACGTGAGGAAAAAGGCATATTGAACTAGGTATGCAATAAAATGTCAGTTAGAATTCGCAGTATGTTTCCAGGAATTTGCTATAGATCGATCAATATGGCATTTTGTTTTTATGAATCCAATAAAATTCGGTTCAAATGGATTTCATAAACTATATCACATACCGTAAAACTTCCAAATAACGCATCCCTTCCAATTTCCGCAGCCCTCTAATTAACGCAGTGGGCAGAAAAAGCACTTTGCGATTTTCCGCAGCCCTCTAATTTCCGCAGCCTCCAATT
>JAHZND010004301.1:0-15835 GCA_027744115.1 Acrocyrtus sp. NNG-2020 | reverse complement strand
ACCAGTAACAGAGACCAGTAAGCATTAAGTAGTCGTTGATTGAGACGGAGGGCTCCAACACAGCCGATTGCTTGAAGAACTCCGCATTGAAGAAGAAGGGCAACATATGCATATAAAAACGTTGGCTGGTACAGTTCCACCCCACTGCAAAAATCAGAGCAAATCAAATTAACGTTACACCGAGCAAAACCATTAATTAATAGAGTGACTGCGTCGAATATAATGCAATTTTCACGCTAATTATACTGCTATGTCTGTTCTGGTAACTGGCGGTTAGGAGGTGAAATGCACACCCGTTCAAGTACGAGGTTGCGGTTACAGTTTCCTGCAGAATTTGCAAAATCTAGCACCATCTAGAGTTACTCTGGTTGAAAAGTTTACACGTGCGCCAACCAGTAAACTCAATACATGTCTACGTGAACATGAGAGGAGAGGCTAAAAACTTTTGATGGCAAAATCTCCATTCCAAAAGACGATCACAGAGATAATCTAATTTCATTCCTGAGAATCCTCTTCATTTATAACTTTGATGTAGATTGGCAAAAGATCTCATGTTCCACTTCAGGCATAAACAATTTAGTCCAATGGTTCTTGTTTCTGGAGGCTCTTTCTCCTTCCCGCATCTCTTTTATTCACGTCAGGAGAGAGCAAATAGAGTCAGTGACCTGGTTCTTACAACTTTGCATAATGCATAGATACGTGTAGCACTCTATAATATACAAGCCATATCATATTTCAGGAGAAAGCATGTAGTAATAGAACCCGAAAGGAAAAAAGCCACAAATAGGTTTCTTTGTTTGAAAAGAAAAGGTGGGAGAAACCCGATGAAATGACTAGGTGAGTCCTCAAAATGTTCTCCTATTCCCCTCATCGTTATCCAGGCAACGCACTTTTCTGTCGGCAAGATACAGAGTGCATGAAATGAATATAAGAAATTGCCAGAACATTACGGAAACCGCACAAAAATTCAAAAGAATGAATAACATTATGCAGAGTAATGCACGGTTTGATAATAGCTCTCCTCTTTAGGCACTAGTAAAAAAGACACTTAACGTCGTAATCATCATTACGCCTTCAAGATAAAAAGAAACTTAATAGCACTCCCAACATTATACCGCTTCTGGCATTGTGTCTCGTAATAAGCTTTCACTTTTTTTAGAGATTGTGTAAGGCTTCTCCAATCTGCTCATGTATGCACAGGTAACCAAACCGAAATTTAATTTGAAATTGAAACATTGACATTATGGGACTAGTTGAAAAATCTACGGAGCAGTATAGCTTGCCATACATGGGGAACTCAGGAGCTACTAACTACACAGCAGAAATAGTTTTTCGGATAGCGGTTTTCGTCATCTTTGTGTAAATCTACTATAACAATATTGGTATACTATTTTAAGGTAGAAGAAAAAAAGTAGCCCGGTTTTTAAAGAAAAATTACTAACTTCGATTCATCCTTTAATTATTACAGAAGTCTGGAAGTTGCTCCTCCTTTTACCCGTGTAATTTTGCCAGAGGAAGTCTGGCTGTACCAGTATCCTAGAGTAAGCCAGCCTTTCCTATCAGATTTGGGTGGGCCCTTTCTTAAACTTCTACTTGACCCACTGCCAATGGTTCTTTATCCTCTACTGGCTATTTTCGTAACATGGCACTATAACCGGAATACAAGAGAACTGTGCCAAATGTACTTGATACCTACTTTGTCCATACCTCTGACTGGACTCATTATCAACTTTATAAAGATTACTGTAGGTATGACCCTTTCCACTTTAAAATTGTAGGAAACAATACATGATTAATGGCTTTGTGTGGCAAATCATCGGTAATTGATTAAACGCTAGGGCGGCCACGACCAAATTTTATGGCTACTTGCTACGGGCCGTATTATTATTTAAAATACTCTGATGCCAGCTACCCGTGCACCGCAGCGGAAAACTACGCTCGTGATTCTAGAAAAAGCTTTCCTAGTGGCCATTCCGGTTGTAAGTAGTCAGAGTTATGGGTTCCAGGAAGAGGCTTACACTTTCTAATTTAACTGCCTTCCTTCCAAAATGTAAATACTGTAAAAAATTTAAAAATTCATTTCACTTTAGTGGCCTGTGCATCCTTTGGATTTCTTGTAATGTACGTAGCGGAGAAAGCTCAGTTCATCTGGTCAGATAGCAACAGTAAATGGAAGGTGATTGCGACCTTCTTACCGCTGCTTATGTTACCAGTCCTAGTCGGGATTTCGAGAACATGTGACTACAAGCACCACTGGCAAGGTACTAACTTGACAAATTCAGATGCATTCACTTTGTTTCTGCAACATTACTTCATACAATCATTTATTTAGTTACTTGCAAAATATTCATGCTGTACAATATGTGTTTTATAATTTAATTAATTGCAGACGTAGTCGTAGGAGGAATGATAGGAATGCTAGTAACGTACTTTGTCTATAAGCTGTATAGTCCCGGAGCTGAGAAAAATGCATAGGGACGCGAGATGTAAAAAACGGTCAACTGATTGTAGCTTGTAGATATAAATAGATATATTTGTAGCAGAATCACTACATGCCCTGCTCTCATGCTATAGTAGGAAAGATTTAAAATGTAGGCTAGCGAAATCGTCCAATAATTACCATTGAAGCTGCCAGCATGCGGTCCCTGTAGTGGTGAAATAAATTGTCGAAGTGAAATATGAGATCTTGTGTAAACAACTCGAAACAGACCAAAAACAGAAAATAAATAGGGTATTTCCGCACAACAAACAAGAGTGCGGTTTTTAATATTCCATTGAATCTCACAAAAGGTACTTTGAAGTTTAGTGGTAACAGCAGCCCACACAGGTCCTCTTGTACACATAATTTTATGTGGAAAGGTATGCTAGTTATTTTCGTGCATATGACCCAAGTAATAAATATTTCAAGGCTTAATGTAGCCCAAATGTACTGGGATTTTGGAAGATCAGGCCAATTAACAAGAACTGAGCAATATGAATGCAAGTAAGTATTTAATATAGAGGTATATTTTAATCTCTAATGATTGAACATTTCATACGCAAATTCTTACGGTCCATGAACAAATGGCAAGTTCAAAGTTCTCACTTTTTAATTTTTTATTTACTTTCTTTCTCGCTTTCATCATGATGCAAGAACATTAAACGTAAACTGCGCGTCATACAATTCGTTAATACTGATTACACAAAGTGAAGTCGAATGAGCTGTGGCATTTTTTGGCATTGTGGTGTGCACTCTCAATATCAAGTTCTCTACAACAACCTTGATGAGAAAATAACAAGAAAATGTGAAAGTCAACAACGGTGGTATATCATATTAGTTTTCATTTGAAGTATTTAGCAGCTCCAAAGCATCCTCGAGTAAAAAGGAGGTCATGCTTTTGTAAAATGAAACTATTAACCACAACGACAAGCTAACATCACCTTGCTCCCTCCTCCAGTAATCTATCTTTCCATGTTTAAGTACATGTAACTGTTTTTGGTTGAAGTGAAAACGCTCATTTTCTTTCTGTATATTGACCATTATGGATATTATTTCGCAATGGAGACCGTTATCTGTGGATTACATGTACTAGGCAGTATTAATTAATAATACAGAAAGTAAAGTAAAGTAAAGTATATGCATGCAACTACATAAAAGCTGTCCTTGTGTTGGGAGCATAAAAACGGTATTTAATGGATCACTGCCCTTGCACTTTCCTCCTTTTCCGCCCCCATTCTTCTTTGATTCTTGAGGGAAGTGAGCTAACTCCCCTTCCCTTTTTTGTTTTTGCACGGAAGGTCGGACTATGCCGACAAGATTTCAATCTCAGTTAGGAAAACGGGACTAAAGTTCCACTTTCTTCGCATATCATATCCATATTTTTTGTGAGTGAGAAGAGATGCCAACACTTTAGTATTTTTCGGAGGCGTGAGCAAGATGGAATAATAAATGAGTTGATTGTATGTATATGCATTTCATGTTCATGGAGAAAAAGATGGAGAGATGTAAATAGCAAGTATTTTAAAGGGCCACTACAGCTTATGCATTAATTACTAGACAACAACAGAAGAGGAATGGATGTCAGTGAGAAAAGTGCTTGCTCAACCAGATTACAGCATTTTCACTGTAAGGAAAAAGGAGGAGATGGTCTTAAGGTGATTACTGGATGGAGCCATGTATATCCTTCCTGGTCTACAAGGTGAGCTGGCCCACTTTAGCTTTTTTGTAAAGTGCTGCCGTTAGTGCTCTCCAAGCTCCCACTTAAACTCCTTTCATTAGACATTTATAAGGGTGTAGCGAGTAGGGAGAAGAGAAAAAAAATTCTCCAGGAAAAGCGGAGAAGCACGAGACTCCTTATAATGAATACATATCTTAACGGGGAAGCCGTAAAAGTAAAAAAGTAAATAGAGAGGGAGTGCACAAAAGTCTACTAGAAAAACTTATTTCTACCAGGATTGCTAACTTACGAGAGCTTTTAAGCTCACGAAAGTTCCACAAGACAATTTTACATCAGCGTGGCTTATCGCTGTGCATGAATTTGCTTTATTGCCTTCTAACACGTCAACTCCTCGCAAGAAAGATAGCTTAGCCGCGAATGTCGATAATGCATCATTTCGTTTCTGGAGCAGATTTCTCCTTCTAAAAAATGTATCTCATCATAGAAGCCTGATATTCAAACAGCCGTGAAGTAGGGAGCTGGAAATGATCATAAAAAATGGGTGCAGGAGTGGCAGGGAAGAGGTTTGGTTTACCTGAGAAGCGATATCCGCGGATCGACAAGGACAGAGACAGCAAACACAGTGAAAACCAGTGTGGCAAGTGCCAGCACAGTGTTACAGGCGTAAATCCAGAGTCTGTAGTATCTCATGGCATGCTGGTGCAGGGTGCAAAGATCCACAAAACTTGGAGAGTCTTGCAGAATTGGTTTCTCCATTCGAACTCACATTTACCAGAGAGTTGCTCATACAGGTGAAAGGAAGGGAAGGTTTCCACAAAACCTCACTTCCTTTCCTGCACTCACACACAAAATCGACTTTCACCAGAAAATAAATTTTTCAAAAATGTGCTATGAGTGTCGAACATTGAAACCTTTCTCGGTCAGATTTCACTACGGAAGTCAAAACACTCAAGGTTTTTTCTCGAGCAGCAGCAGCGGGAACAGAAACATTTCTCTGGTAGTGTTATTAGGACACGGACAGCCACCGTTAAATTCTACTCTCATCATAAACACTTATCACGGTTTTTTGTGCAGCCTGAAAATTATATATCTCTAGCCAATTACAGCACGATGAAGCTGGAAAACAAAACAATTTTTTTGAATGGCAAGAAGAATGACACAAGCTGGGCCGCCAAGAACAGTGGTAATAATATCACTAAAGCGTCACTGTCAGCATCACAAGTCCGTCACCACCTCGCTCACTCACTTCACGTTATTTTTTTTACGTCGTTCGAAGACAGAAGCTCTGCTTCGTTTTTTTGTGGTTTGCTGGAAGCAGAAAAGAGCTTTTGCTTGCGGCTGTTTTTATGTAGTCTGGATGCTCTCCTGTTGGAAATAGATGTGATGTTCCAGGGCTGTCGTTTTCTCTCTTGCTGTCTTCATGATTCTCCATCTCGTGAAATTGGGTTAGAGGCACGTTTCATCATTATGATTATTATTATGATCACATCCAGTTTGCCTCGTTTCACCACATCATTACATCATCCTGTTCATCACAAACACATTCACACACTCCGTACATGGCACACACATCAACATCACCATGCACGAACCACCCTTTTTAGCATCACCACTCCGCTAAGTGAGCTGAACTACGAGTTTTCCCTTTTCACTCTTCAACTTCCGTCTTCTTGTTTATTCAGTTTCCGTTTTCACTCAACTTTTCCTCGGAATTTGATCAGCCCGCGTAAACTTGTTTAAAAGGCGGTGCATATGCTGTGGCGTGTCCTCTCTCCGTGGATGTGAGTAGTCGGCGGTTGACCATACTGACATGTCAGATTGTACTGTTGGCTAACTGCAGCAGTCTATTTCATAACTCGCGGGAGTGGTAGAATCCCATATGGAAGAGTTTGCTTTTCCCTACCCATCTTTCAAAATTTGAAACCGCTTTCCCGCTCTCCTCAGTTTGAATTTTTTTTGTCAGAACTCTGTTGAAAAAAGTAAAAACAAAAGTGTGGTGGATTCCTGTAACAAGTGGAAAGAATTCATCATTTTTAATGCACAAAAATCTATATTGTTGTGGCTAACAGAGAGAGAGAGAAGAGTCAGATTTCATCATTTGTTTTTTGCGTTCAATTCTTACGAAAGGGTTTTTTTGCAGCCAATGTGGTGAAATACTGCAGACAGCGCTGACATAACCACTTTCCCCATAATTCCATTTTCACTGTAACTTTCACACTGCGTCCATTACTCAGAGACGTGGACGACAGTAGTGCATGTAGCATGTTCAACTCCCCAGTAAATCTTTACACGAAATACTAGCTACATCTTCTCAAACGCTACTGTCAATAGCCAATGACAATGTAATAACTGGAAAGGCCTTGCCTTGTCTTCACTCCATAAAAGTTTGCTTTATTTGATAAAGAAAATCCTGGAACGCTTCGTTGTGAAACTCCCAAAAAAATGGAGACAGCAGTAGCAAGTACCTCACCAAAAAATATATATTTTAGCAAAGTGAACAGTGAAGTAGTTTTTTTAACTTCTCTAAATCTCAGCAAGGGAGCGATTTTTGTAAGTGCCTACTTCATTTTTAATCCTCGTCTCTAATGTAAGCAAAAGCCTTTACATAATTATAGCGCTCGCTGCTCCCACTTGCATACAATATTCAGCTTTCCCTACATCATCCCTCTTGTTTCAAGTAGAGGCAGGATATCGCATATGACGATGATGAAACTAAGAAATACGTCCCCTCTCCACTAAAAATTGTTGCTTATCTTGTGCCGAGTAAACGGAATTTTTTATCCAGAAGCGGAAATTCTTAACGCAAATATTTGTGCTTGCTATTGTTGTTATGATATGGATGGTGCATTAACTTGATGAAGTGTCTTCATTTACTTTGCTCACTGCTCGTATCACAAGCACACTAATTCGTACCTAGCGAAATGTGCGCTTCTAAAGTGAAAATCGCCTTAACGAGAAAAATAGATACGTCGTTGCAACTTCCCTCCAGCGGGACTGTGCTTTTCCAGCACACACACGTACAAAATATGGTGTTGCACAGCAGTAGAGTACAGCCTATTTTTACGTACTTATTTTTTCCCGTTTTTGTTCCCAGATTTTTGTCGGCCTCCATAATTCTCTTTAATGTTGTTTCATGGTCTGCCAGCTTTTCCATGCATGCACGGTCAGAGAAAACTATCTTGCAAAAATGCTCTTATATTGCTCCAGCTTATGAGCACTCACGGACAGCTTTTTTTTTACTTCCACTTACCTCCCCCTTCCGACAACACCACTTTCAATTTCTCCATCTCTTTTCTTACGAAAAATAAGTAAAGAGTGGATGGATTTGGAAGTGAAGTGTATTATTGTTGCTAAATATCTGCTGGTGATAATCAGAGTAGACAAGTTTTGCAGGAAATGTACAGGGTGAAGTGAAAACATGATAAATAAATTGTTGCTGAAGCGCACGTACACCGAGAATTTTGCTTTTCCCTGTATGCCTTTCTATCTTTGCTTACTTTAATCTCTCCAGAATTCTCTACAATGTTGGGATATCTTGAAGAGGATATGTCATGGAAGACGGTTGAGTAGATTTTTTTCTCTCTCTCGGAATAAAATTCTCGTTGAAATCGGCGGGTGGTGGTTGCCTTTTTGGAAATGATTAAAACTTATCTCAAAAAAAGCAATTCTGTGTTCCCCACATTCCCTTCTCTTTTTTTGTTAGTTTTAATAGCAACTAGTAATACATTCGCTGGGTTGTTTGCAATAAATAATAACGTGGGGAAGCGTGGGAATAGAAATGTGATGAATGAATGTGGTTACATATTATTTTGCGATGCGTTCTCGTTTGTATCAATGAGTGTGCCTGTCTTCCTTTCATATTTAAAGTTCTTTTTACTGTTACGCTGCGATAACGAGTTCTCCCAAAATGGGAATTGTGAAAACGTGTTAAGCCGTTATTGAGTTTATAAATGGTCTGATTTCAGAAAAAGGATAAAATGCTGTAGACAGGGTGGGCTTAGCAGTGTACATCTTTATTTAGAGAGCTTTTGCTGCACTTTCACCAAGAACACGTGAGGATTAACTTAAAACATGTTTTACTGCCTGCTTGTTAATTCTCCACTTCCCAGAAACACTTTGCTATACCTATCGTAAGATGCCTACCAAAACAAAGTGTGTTTGTTGCTTGTACGATTAGACGAATCAATAACTCTCTGCCTTTAAGCCCGCTACACACACTGTGTACACATTAGAGCCAGACTAGCAGAATAAAATAAACAAGTTTCAAGTCAGAAGATTAAAATTTTAAAAGGGGGAAATTGTTTCGTCTCGAGTTTTACTCTAAAATACGAATTTTGAGAATGCTTTTACTTATCTGCTCTTTTATTATAAGATGCTTGGCAGTTATGGATAAAATGTGAATGTGGGGAAAGAAATGAAGCAATATTTTGCGAAGGTCATGTTCATACGATACGATACAATAAGGCTCTATATATAGCATGTATCTTTAGCGTGCTATCATATCATGCTATCTCCATGTTTGCATAAAAAGGCCTGCTTCAGAACATAACCGTAAGGAGAATAGTTATGCAGTTTTCGCAGTGGAATGTGCTTTCATAAGTGATATGCTTATATTTATAAATCTACTTTCCCTTTCTTCGACCCCGCACTTTCCAGTAATATAAGAATTTCATTTTTCGCTACGACTGCCCTAGGGAAATTTTAACCGCAAAAATAGACAGACAGCAACAAACAAACAAGAAAAACTGAACATGAAAGGAAGAGGAGTTTGTTTAAAAAGCCGTCTTGGCATTTCATAATCATCTTGATGAAAATGGAAAAGGGAGGGAAAGAAAATCTAATCATTTCGAGCCCTTTCTGCTTCAACTTTCTCCAGTTTCCGGTCAAATTGAGAGGAAAGAGTCACACAGTCCCGGCTTTCTCTCTCTTTATATGACATTATGATAGCATCCATGCTTGCAATAACAATCCCCTCCATTTTCTGATGGTTTCTTCCCTGAGAAAATCTTGAAGGATATGACCTCAGAACAGTGACAGCAGGCAGAACAAGAGTCCTTTGTTTATGCTCATGTACACATCGCGCCACTCTCTCCTGACACCGCGAAACCAAACCATGTAAACCAAAGTTCATATCGCTTTCAACTCTTCTTTGAATATTATTACCGAAATACAAGAGATAATTTTTTATCGCGAATTGCAAATGCCTACTCCCCGCCACTCCAAGCCAGAAATACACGGAACACTTTCACAATAGATATGAAAGAACAATACGGTAGCTGTAGTATGGCAGTGCGATGATAATACTTTCCTTACCACAACTTTTGCTAATATATTCCGGCCCATTCATTATTATCTAATATATCAGTGGCTTCTTCGGGAAATCAACGTGCTAAAATCAATCTACGTCAGCATCAGTTTTACCTGAAGAAACCATTTTTGAAAAACTATTCTTTTGTTGAGCTTTCCCCCAATAAACAAAAATATAAGTTTGGCAAAGCGCAATGGCTACGGCTACGGTACACGATAGGAACTGGTAATGCTGATGATAATCAATCATCATTAACCAGAGTTTGTAAAAACCGAGATTTTCCACGTATTCATACCTGGCGTGGGTAGGCTGCTCTAAAAACAAAGCTGGAACGAGAAGCAACACATAATGTATTGTAAACGACAGTGAAATGGAATTACTGGAGGGAATAAAGCAATCAGGATCATGGAAAAAGTAAAGCCTCAAAGTTTCAGTTAAGAGCTTTCACGAGAGAAGCATTTCTTGTGTTGTATATGACATGACAAAGTGAGTGAGTGAGCATATTAGTACTCGAGGCTGCTACATAGGTGGAGAACTCTTCTTTTCAGCTTGCAGCGCTGAAAAAAATAAACGTTGGAGAAGAATGAGCTTATATAGGCCCAAAGTCAGTCACAGCGCAGATCCTCCTCACTTTTCTAACAGCCTGACACTAGCTCATACCTGTACATCTACAAGAAGCGACTTTATCATCACGTTGTGACTAAATAAGTCATAGGGCAAGTAAAAATGGCTCCACCGTTTATATTGTTTGTGCCAAACTTCCCGGCACAGGTACAGTAAGTACCATTTTTACATAAAATTCACATGTAAACAATCCATTACGCATAATTCCCCCGTCTGCCTTCCAGTTTTTTTCCACTTTCTCCAGAATAGAAATGAACCTCTGTAAATAAATAAAGTTCTCTCAATCAATAATTATTTTTTGTTCATTTATTGCTGTTCCTTCTAAATATGTTTTTGTGTGTGTGCGTGGGTGACCTGACTCGGGTACACACGACTGCTAAAGGGAAGCTCCAGCAACGTGCCTTATTGCGAAAGAGTGAGCAGAGGTTGTATCATGTTGCTTTATATATAGCTTGTGGGCCAAGAGAGGCTGAAAGAGGAAGGAAGCACGGGGAAACATGGGGAAAACAAGTCGATTGTTTTCCCCTTCTTATCATTTTAGAGCTACTGCCAGTAGTAAAATAAGTACATGTAACTTTCTTCATTCCGACCTGAGCGCCGAAGGCTTCCTTTCCTCTTTTTTTCCCTTTTCTGCGTCTGTCTCAGTGTTGTGCTATATTTATTTTGCACAGTGTCATCTTTTCAGTGCAGAGAGTACACATTCCCTGTCATTTCGTGTGGACAGTTCATACATTTTAATGAGATGACGGCACAGCTTGGCTGTGCACGTTCCACGTATCATCGTGTTCGGTGAATGAAGTGGGAAGGGAAGTGCTTTGTTTTTTCTTACACTTTTCTTTCCTTCACTTGAAAATAACTTTTTCTGACTGTGAATCAAAGTTTCAAGTTGAGTTGTGAGGAGGGGAGATACAGTAAGAAAAAAAAAGTTTGCTTGGTGACGGCAGATGGACAGCTCTGGTTTCTCTTCATGTCCCTTTTTTCATTCTGGTGGACGTGAGAGCGTTTCCCTGCCTATGCAATGAATAATAAAAATGTGAAAAAATAGAAACGCTTATTTTTACAAGGAAGGCAAATAGGAGGCCGCGTTTTTAGCATTATATTGTCAAATGCTCTCCCAATTTCCTTGTTTTGAAAGAGAGCCACACATACAGACCCTCTCTTCACTATTCAAGGAGGACGTGAAGACAACAGAAGACAGGACATGGGTATCATCATGATTAAACATGCCTTTCTCTCTCTCTCTCCCTCAGACTGATATGGGGACAAACGAGTGGAATTATTAGATGGGGGAAATAATGAAATTGGAGTTAGCACTTGAGCAAATAAAACTTCCTTCTCAACGTATGCGATACAAGCGTACTCACATACAGTTGTAATATTTCTTGAACTCAACGAGTCCAGCTGAGTATTTTTTTACCGTGCACTGATCACGATCACTGGAGGAGTAGGAGAAGGGAGTGGGGATGGCAGGAAAACCAACTTGTTGGAATCGAAACTCAAATGATAAGGACACCGTGAGTCCATACGGGAAAGAAAATACGAGAAACGGATCTACTCATATTGACAAGTTTCCTGCGAAAAAGGGATTGCGAAATTCTAATTCGAAGAGTAAACACACTCCGTCCTGCTTTTCTGATGATGGTGAACGGTGATCTCGTATAGAAACTTGTACTACCTCTTCCACTTCCACCAAGCAAACAGAGGCGCAGCATTTCCCCCAATGACTAAAGAGTCGCTCACTCATCGTTTAGAACGGTGAATTGATATTACAATCACAATGCAAACAAAAAAGTCCGGCACGCAGGCATTTTATGCTTCTCCAGCTTACTCAACGTGAGTTCCGTTCGTCCAGTGAGTTTGAACAAGAACAAGAATTTCTCCTTTTATCTCCCTTTATTTGCCGGAGTCTGTAGTACCAATATCCTACTTTGTTCTGTCAAGGTCGATATGACTCATTCATCAAACTTTCCCTCTTGTTGGGTTAGGCATTAGGTACGCATCGGAAATTAATCTATGCTAACGACTCTTGATGAGATGGCTAAAGGGGAATGAATTTATTGATTATAAATATAGGTTGGAGGGAACACGGAAGTTGCGAATTTTCGTATTTCTCCAGCTAATGGCAAATGTGCATATTATGTGCTCAATTGCACACTCCCACATGCTTAGTGCAGCACATTCCGTGCCCTGGACGATGTGGTAAAGTGGCAGTAATAGGTCCTCGAAAAGAGAATTTTCAGAGCCTCACTATCTAAACAAAAACAGTAGCAGCACACTACTTCTGTAAAGTTCAGGGAAATTTGAGGACACGTGTTCCCTACCAATAACCCATCTGCTGTGCACTTATTACATTGCCTATTCATTTTTTAGTTTGCTTCAGTCTGCCTATGAAAATTATGGTATAATACCGGCATCCATTTCCTTTTATGGCACAGCTCTCACATTCAGCATAAGCATATACCTAAGCCATCACATCACACAGTGGCACCGCCTTTGCAAAACAGTAAGTTTTTTTTGCGGTTACGACAATTTTGAAATATTCTTTTTTCTCTACGAGTAAACTAGAAAGAACTGTCTTTAATAAGCTTAAAAAGGAGCTAAGTCTAGGCTCATTAAATTCGTAACAATTTCTGTACAAAAAATTTTCGATCATGTATCGGTCCCCGCCCCTGTTTCTCCTATGAAGGTGAAGAAAGCCTCCTACCTCACTGAGCGGAAACTGTCCTTTTCCTTTCATAACACATGAAATAATGATGATGATTGATGCAAGCGATATTGTAGCATTGTACCCAATCTTCCTCCACCTTGCTCGATATTCTATCGATTTGTACTTGAACTGATACTCTGCTGAAGGAACGATACATTGTGGGAAGCACGATGTATTGTTACGGTATTAAGCGAGAATAAACTGAAGTGTACCTTTCTGAAATATTAAGTTCTATAGGCTGGCGATGACTTAATATCTGACAAGCTTACCGCTACTCCCCTACAATAACAGGCACACAGAGCGTTTGTGAGCACGAAAAGGAACTGTAGTAAGAGCAAGACAAGTTCTTTTTTCTCCTTCCCCAAGAAAAAAGTTGGACATGTTTTCATGCATATTTCACCTGGAGAGAAAGAAAGCACGAGAACTTCATCCAGGCTACTTAACCAAATACAAAAAAATAATAATATCGCCCTCTTATTGTATATACCTGAGAACCTACGTTATTTCCTTTTTTCCCTCTTCTACCAAAATATTGTTAGTTTGCTTCCCTCATGTATTCTTTGAGCTAACAGCTACCCAATGCATGAGTGAGTGTGCTTTCCTTGTGCAAAATTCATTCAATGAAATATCAAACAATAAAGAGGAAGAGGAGGAAGGAAGCATTGAAACAAGGAGTCATCCATCTTGTTCAATTTTTTTTCTGCCACTAGACAGTAATATTCTGCGTTTTGCCATCTGTATGCTACTTTTTTGTCCTTGTTCACCGGCTCAGAAATAGCTGTCACATAGAATGTGCTCTTCGTTTCCATAAAAAGTAAAGTTTTTACGTGCGTTTGTTTCTCCAGTTGGAAAAATGTTTTTTGAAGGGTTCTACCTTATATACATAGCATGGGTAATGTGAGACGAGTTATCGTAAGATGATCATTTCTAGTGTATGACAATGCTATGAAAATGACGTTTGACAATTTCCTCGTGCACCGTGCGCAGTGATCATTTCCTGGCAGAAATTCAATAGATAATAGAAGAAGGAAGGAGACTGCTTCTGCACTGACGTGAACATCTTCATATTCTACTCTGCATCTGCAGCCCATTGTCTCTCCTCTGTTGTCTTGTTCGGTCCCACCCCTCTTGTTGAACTACGCTGAGTAGGCAGAATTTTGGATGGAATAAAAAATGGTTAGCCCATTTTAATCATTCCACGCATCATTTCATCCATCATTTCCAGGCTTTCAGCACATTGCACAAGTCCCATCATTTCCGTCATTTTCTTATCTCCGTCCAGAATAAATTATACATTTGAGATGCATAACGGAAACCATAAAGGAGAAATGCTGTGGTGTGATAAGTGCACTGTGTGTGCAGTCTGCATGTAATATTGTAGCTGTAGGTGAAAGGGGAAGTTGAAAAAAGTACTTCTCCCACGTATGAATTGGAATGTTACCATAAAATGGGCCCAGCACCATATCATAACATTCGATGTTATTACCTACTCTTCTGTTTATACCGCGACCTCCCCAACTTATTATACCTTTGCCACTTGTATTCTGTTACCTTATTTAGCCTACCGCCACTAACTTCATTTAATCTATGAGTGAGCAGTGAGCACACTTCTTTACCATAAAATAAATCCGTTGTAAAGCCAGAAACGAAGTTGTCCAGCTTCATGAATCTAGCAAAGTACTGTAACCGCAATGTTACGTTAGACAGTAACCTTTTATTATTCTCCTTTTTATCATGTCCGTTCTCTCCCGTTTACGTCGTTCCTTACAAAACTGTATAACGACCTGCTCGTCAGACCCATCTAACACTTGGTGAAAACTGAGAATAGGCTAATAACGCTCCTTTCACTGTGAGCTAACCTTTAACTAAAGGTATAGTTAGCAACGAATCATAACTTCAAATACGTCAGCAACTGTCAGCCACAAAAGCTAGCTCACACTCCTGAGAAAATCAAAAGCCTTTGTAAAAACTGCACCATAAATTCCCCGAAGTTATCTCGAAGAAACAAAAGTTAAAAAGAAGAAAGGTTTTTTAGTGGTAGCACTTCAACAGAATTGATGCATAAAATCAAGCTATTGTAATGCAATTCTTTGACTGAGTTGCTGTCGCCCCAGTTTTAAACAGTGTTGCTAAAAAGAGTTCTATAGGAGGAGGAAAAATAACAAACCAGTAAAAGGGTTTTTATATGTTTTTCTAGAGGCAGACAAAAAAAAGTATACTACGAAGTACCTATTTACAAGCGCGCCTCTTTGAGAAAGCGAATTCACCCATGTTTACATTACCATATTTATTGTTCTTTTAAATTTTAAACAACGCCTCCCATCCTTCCTGTGAGTTTTACAATGTCAAGAAAAATGCATAATAAAATTGCTTTACAGGTATTCCAACTGTACATAACCTTTATCGATTTAATGGGTCATGGCGGCTTTTGAATTTTAAATGTTCTGCTGGTGATGTCAAACATTAAACAGTTTGACCATGAACGCTATTCTCCGTTGTAGTTCGTTTAGCGGCTTGCTCAGTGTTTTCGGCATCGGCGGGCTTTCACATGTCGACACAGCCGTGCTCAAACTACGCCGCAGCCAATGATAAAAAATGACAGTGAAAATGAAAATATTATTTTTTGCAAAGGTGGTGTAAGAAGCTCCGTCTCCAAGAGAGGATTTACTCACTATATTTGAAAAAAATAGTGAATTGGGGTTAGAATTGAAAGCAGTGATACTTTAATACATGTCCGTCCATTATTATTACTTGCTTTCAGCCAGAGCAAAAAAAACGCGCAATTTTGTTTTTGAAGAACTCCGGGAAGCTAGAAGCAACCGCTCTTCCTATAACAACTTTCCTACCTTTAGACCGGAGAACTTGAAAAACAAGCGGAGAAAAAATGTGAAAGCGGCCAAAAACGATTTCGTGACTGGAAATATATTAAAACAAAGTTGTGTACGACAGAACGAGAGGGAAGTAGGAGAAGAATTCGGAATTCTAGTAATTTTTAATATTGTTCTCATTTCATCTAATATAGAAGGCATTGGACAGAGG
>JAHZND010004300.1:0-10710 GCA_027744115.1 Acrocyrtus sp. NNG-2020 | reverse complement strand
CATGATGTGGCACATAAGGGTGTGATGTGGCCCACATCACACCCTTGCACGACGTGCACCTCTAAAAAAGTACCTTCAAAATAAATATTTATTGTAGCCTGTAAGAAATACTAGTAATTGTCCAATTCATTAGTAAATTCGTAATATCCAGAACAGCAGTTATCTTGCTATTAAAATCTTTGCTTCGCATGGAGCAGGCCGACTCAGATGTCAGATTTAATATTCACAGTGCAGTGGTGTTATCATTGTCATATTAAAATGTAAAAATATGTATTTATTTTAGAAAAGTTACCTCTTCGCTGTACTACTGTTTTTTTGTGTCTCCCGTCAGTCCCCTCCCACAAAATATTCTCTGGACAAGAGTGCCCCTTCAGAACAGCAAACAAAGAGACGGAGAACGACAATGAATCTGTTCGAAAGCTACTGAAAACTTTGAAACTCCTTCCTTCTCCTTCTTTACCACCACTGCTGACTTTGAATTTGCTTCGCCAAAATGCACTAGTGATATGCGTGGACTCTCTCTACGTAGTTACGTGTGTATGTCTGTGTGGTATCTTTCCTACAGAGAGCACAGTTCACTTGAAATGTTCAAATAAAAAAGGGTTGTAAAAAGCGAACACGTAAACCATTTTCTTCGTATAGCAATAGCGCAGCACCACTCTCCCAGTCCAAAATTCACAGAAATGCGCACAGACAGAACCCAACCAGAGAAAAATTGGTTTTTATAAAACTCTTTTCTGTGAGACATGAGATGTGGGATGGGAGAATGGAGATGTGATTTTTGACTTTGCGTGATGCTGGATTGCTGAAAAGCTGAAAAAAGACTTGCCTACCTATACCATGCTGTGCTCTTCTCGTTCTTGACGTGACGGAGAGTAGTTGAAATGTGGCTGTGTGGCTGTGTCACCTCATGTCTATCTGGCCGTCAATTTACAATTTACAAAAAGTGCAATTTTTGGGATGGGAAATTTTCGGATTCTGATAAATCCTTTATCGATCTGCAATTTTACAATCCGCGGCAGGATGATGTTTGATGCTTTATGAGAGTTGAGAAGGGTTATATCGTCTATCTCCATATTCATTGATAGAAAAAGGTGCTAATTTAGCATTTAGTAATTAGAGATAAGCTGGTAGCGATAAAACTGGTCGTAATAAGTTATTAGTAATATAATTTATTGCTTATATATAACAATCTTGAAGCATTTTGCCTGGAAATCTTGAAAAACATTCATCCATCTGCACTCCTTTTCAGTCATGCATGTTTTTAGCTTATAAATGCATTGCAATTTTCAATTTCATGTCATCCAAAAAGTCAAGATAAGGGTTCATAGTCCATGACAGCTGCCACAAGCAGCTTTGAGTACTACAAAAACTAAATCTCCTTTTAGAGCTTGAATTTGAATGATGTTTTTGTAATACCTACATCATTAATAATGATATTAATCACTATCAGCATCAACTATTACAGTGATTCAGTGATGAATGGGAAATAAATTTTTCCATGAGCGAGAGGTATGCATAATCTACTTATTGTACATTCATGCATTCTGGAGTCGAATTTCGGATAACTTTCCATTTCCAGGCGAGTCCAAGTCCAACCAAGAATTTCTTCTCCGCAACTCTACTCTATGGTGGGGTATGTGGCTACTGTGTGTTACAAGTTGAATTTGTTCCACATCGCCCCGTCGTTGGCTACAAAATGTAAACAACTCATTTTTCAAGTCATCGTCAATATCAACTGTTTTCCTTTCAAAGTAGCTCAGCTGTACAATAGGAAGTAGGAACTAGGTAATTGCACTGAACTAATTGTGTGTACTCAAATTCAAAATTGGAGAAACTGCTAATTGTAGGTGGTGGAGGCAGTATATTTTGTAGGTTGATTCGGCACCGCTGTAATTAGTACGAAGAAGTAAATTATAAATAAATTATTATATCAATAATACCGAACAAGATTGATAAGGGGAAAGTGTTTTAAGTGTAGCTGAAGCTGAAGGATTACGTGACAAGTGCGAATTCAGAGAAAATGGAAATGGAGGTGGAAGAAGGGAATAATACAGCAATGGGCAGTAATGCAATCTTCGTTTGTTATATTACAAAGAAACAAGGACTAAAGAAATCCCAAGTTGCGACTGATTTTAGTGCTCTGACACTGGAAACTTTGAAGAATAATGTGATTCAGGAATTGAACAAGTGGGAGGGCTTAGAAGAAGTTGAGAAATCCGGAAATATTGGTAAGCATAGCTAAATGCTGTACTGTTAAATTAATCTCCAAGTTTAGTCTTAATTGTTAAGGTGGATTATTTTTAAGCTCTTGCAATTGCATCCCAAGTTCATTTACTGAGAGAGCACTTTATTTAAAGTTGTCTTTGTTGCGTACATTTTTTCACAGATATTTTGCACAATAGCCGAATTCTGCAGTCGGATGAAGATGTTAAGAGGGTGAAGCCACTTTCCGCAATTACCGTGATCCGAAGGACTTCTTCAAATCAGGATGCTAAAGAAGATCACCAATCAGCGAAATATATCGCTGACTATGCTGCGTCGCGTAATATTAATGATCAGTTAAAGTCATGCTCTATTGCACTTAGGACAGCGTTCCTAAATCCGAAGTTCGTTACTATGATTGAAGTGAGTATATTCGTTCATTCGCAGGGAAAAACTTTAAAATATTTGTATGGATCGTTTCAGTGCTTTTTACTTTTTGCCAGGCAATCCAATAAAACTAATAAAAAGCACTGGAAATACCTGTGTGTTAATAAAGTTTCATTTTCATTTTAGAATCTTGGCGATTCCGACAAGCTGGAAAATATTTTTGCTATAGTCCCTGAACTCAAAAATGACCCGGTCGCGATTGGGATAATTCAAGACCCTACGTTGATTTTCCACTTGTCCGACCCAGTGGCCCTGAAAAAGTATGTTTTCTTATTTTATATTTGTATAGCACCGTAGATTTTTGTAAAAGACTAAAAAGAGGAGTGGAGTAACACATCTACCTGCTCATTTTAATAGCAATTACTATAATAGTAAGAGTTGACACTGACGTGTTGTTTTTATTTTTACGTAGAGTGGCCAGTACGAAACCATGGATCATCGAAGCCTTTAATTTCATATCAGCATCTATTCACCAGGAAAAAGGACCTCCATCGCAAGGAATTCCAGGGCATCTATTTAATACAGGCATGTTTGATGGGGAAGATGAATCAATGGAAGAAGGCGATGATGACGAAAATGGTTCTCCTGGTCCTTCTCGTGGCGGGGCTCGTATCACACGTGAGCATTTGGCTGCAGCGTTAAGTGCTTTAGGAGGCGCTGGTGGTGCTGGTTCTGCTAATGCATTCAATGGACTTTTTCAAGCTGCGGTTTCTCCATCTCCTTCTCAACAACATGTTGGAACCCCAAGTCCCGTTGCTTCGGCAGGTGCTAATATTCAGAATTTAATGAATACTTTAGCTGGTGCTGGTGGTGGTATACCAGGTCAACCGTTGAGTAGTGAAGTAGTTGCTCGTGCGGTTACGGATGCACTCCGACGTCTTACCCCGGACCAACGCGGAGCCGAGTTGGCAAATATACGCAATTTGGCCAATCAAATTCAGCAATCAGCAGCATCAGCCCCTTCCGCCCCATCTCAAATTCCACAAAATCCAGTAACTCCATCGCAAGCTCCTCCCTTGCAGCAGCAAAGTGGGTCGTCGTTGGCTCAGCAGTATCAATCTCAGCTACGACAAATGCGGGAAATGGGAATAGTTGACGAAAGATTAAGCATTCTAGCACTTCAAGTTAGTGAAGGGGATGTGAACACCGCTGTTGAGCTAATCTTTTCAGGATGGCGAGGGGAAGGGTCAGATCCTATGGATTAATGTCTAATTTATTTGTTCTGAACACCGTTAGTAATAGAAGCTTTTACTCAATCTTATGCTCTAAGATGTGTAGGCTATGCATAATAATTTTTGAATACATTAATAAAATACAATGCGTTTCTATAGTTAAATGTAATTAAAACAGTTCTACTATTTCACCGCAGATGCTGATTTCTTGTCATGTATCCAACTCTGCAGTAGGAAATGGCTAAATGATTGATTTGGTTATGACACTGTATGAAATGAACAAAGATACCTTGTCTTGCATTCCTATACATTTAAGCTATGTATGTGTGTAGGTATGTATTATGTCATCCTCTCCTCTCATTGAACTTTTGTAAAGATTTCTGGATTTCAATCATTAGTATTAGGCGAATACTGCACCTCATTCTGTTTTTGCATAATAGGTGTTGACCTTGAAAACAGTCTTGAGCATTCTGTTCTGTAAAACAAAGCAATTGTGACATTACGTTACGTAATAAGGCATCTTCTTCATCTTCATGCATTCATACATATGAGATTATGAGAAGCCACTTTTGTGCTGCCGGCCGGCCTACGAAATGCTGCTAAGCATAGCATTAATACTGCTGATGCATATTTGTGCGTGAATTGTGTAATATCCAGCCTCGTGTTCATATTGTCTGTTGTCAGCTGCCTGAAAGCATTCACTTAATTTGTATTCCATATTGAGCCAATACTTATTTTGCAGATCACACATACAACGTATGAGTTTCACTTGAGTATCTTTTAATCCTTAAAAATTGCATTAGAAAAGAGTACTAAAGAAAGGAGAAGTACAGGAGTGCCAACAAGTAAAACAGGTACTCCGACGAGTCTGACAGTGCCATTGTTCCTACTAGTTTTGAACTGTTTACTCCTTTGAAGGATTTTTTTTTACATTACTGCAAAGTATTTTTGTTTGTCAATAAATAAAAATGGAGTTAATTCCAACCGTGCAAAAGTATCACTGGGGAAAGCCGGGGAAAGTTAGCTTAGTTGCTAGCCTATACGGAGAAGCAATTAAAACGGGAGGAAGTAGTGATTCCAGCGGAGTAATAGACCATGCTAGTCCGTATGCTGAGCTGTGGATATCAACGCATCCGAATGGCCCATCTACATTAAAAAATACAAAAAAGTCTTTGCTGGATTTCATCAAGGAAAATCCAACTGTCATTGGAGAGAAAGTGAAAGCACGGTTTGGCCTAGAATACTTGCAAGGTCATTTACGAATCGCTGCAAATACCATGCATGTTGACAAATTATTAATTTTTCAAGTCAATGTTGTAATCGTACTGTGTATTTTATTTCAATAAAAGCAGGCGTGCCTGAACTACGAGAAATAATTGGAGATGAGATCGTTAATCAATTAGCGGAAGAGAAAGATAAAGCAAGTTTAAAGTTGGCATATACAAAGCTGTTGGAAAGTCCAGATGAAATTATCAAGGCCAATCTTAGCAAACTTTTAAATCGAGTGAAAACCATGGGTAAACTACTAATCACTCTTTTTTTAAAAGAACATTTACCTAAGTTATTCCAGTAATTCAGTTTAATAATTTAAATATTTTTATGTGTCAGAGGAAAAAGAACGAAAGAAATTGGAGGCGGATCTTATGGAAAGATTGTCCCAACAATATCCCGGTGATATTGGAATCCTATCTACTTTCTTTCTGCAGCACTTTACATTGAAAATTGGAGAAGCTGTTTTCCTTCCGGCAAATGAGCCACATGCATACATCTTTGGAGGTAAGTAAGGCCATAATTTTATATTTATTGCAAATATTATACGAATTTTAAATAATACCTTGTGATATCACGATTTGTAATTTCTACATTTCATTGGAATTAGACTGCGTGGAGTGTATGGCAGCTTCAGACAACGTAGTCAGAGCAGGACTAACACCGAAATTCAAAGATGTAAAAACACTTTGCAATATGCTTACTTATGAGGCAGGGAAAGAATGGATTGTTGAAGGTCAAACATGCTCTGATGGAGCTGGGATCCTGTTCAATCCGCCTGTCGATGAGTTTGCTGTCGTTAAATATGAAGTAAGTCAAATCTACATCGCCACCAACGAGCCATGCTTACCGGGATCAACCTCTATAATCTTGGTACTAAAAAGCTGCTTCTTGCTATTTATTTTAGAGTGATCGAGAATTTGTGACGAAACCGCAACAAGACTCATGTTCCGTGCTACTCTGTGTCCAGGGACGTGGAAAAGTCATTGCTGAAGAAGAAAGTGACTCTCTGAGTTTTTCACCAGGCACAGTTCTTTTTTTCCCGTGTAACTCAGCAATGTCTTCTGGAAGGAAAGTTATTCCTGAAAAAGATTCCGGATCCATTCTCTTGTTTGAAGCTTTCGCTACACCTAGTCTAAAGGATATATCTCTGCTCAGCGAGTATTATTTGGTGCTATTAGTCTGAAACGACAAAAAAGGAATGCATTATACTTACTCTTTATAGGTATTTTAGCATGTAACAATATACCGTATATTTTTAATAAATTTTCGTAGTCCGTGACTGGGTCAGATTGGTTTAAGGGAAGTGAGTAATGCACTATTTAACTAATGCAATTTGCTAATAAAAATGAGACTATTTCGTCTTAAAACTATGGTCTATAAGCCATTATTTACTGAACTAATTAGTTTGTATGTAATGCGCACATTTCTCAAACTTTATTTCTTTGAGTATAATATTACTTCCCCAGCCAAGCAACTATTTAGCAATTAGCGACTTCATCCCAACTTAGGCCGCATATCCAAAGCATCGTACAAGTTGATGTACAAGACAGCGATGCAGGCACTGCTGAGAGAGTTGACATGGGTGCTGGACGGAGTCGTTTATTACGAAATTTTTTTATAGCGCTTCGCTTCCATGTCAAAAACTCATTAATAACAGGAAACGGGTTGAAACAAGGAAACTCGGAGCTAAATAGGAGAGAAAAATCTAATCAATAAAAATGAAATCGAAGTTATTTTCAAGACATATTCACATGCATTTCTTTCCTCCCAGGAATTAGAAAATGTTTGGTAAAGGTGGTGAGGTTACATGGATGCGGTATATCTGTGCATATTTGTATAGGTATGTAATGTCCGCTTTTGTAGTCTGCACTCAACTGCCTGTCTTTCTCTTTCCCCCTTTCTGACATTCTATTCATCTGACCATGTCAGATTTATATATTGACCAAACAGAGTTTCAGCTCTGAAAGAAAATTGTTTTGTGTATGTTCATATAACTTGCTACATTTTCATTTATTATTCCACAAAATTGCTTCTTTTATGGAGAAATATGCACAAGTGCATTGGATAAGTTTTTATGGGATTTTGCAAGTGTACAATATCTCCTTCAAAGTTATATGGGGTCCCATTCTAGTTTTTTCTTGACAGATTGACTGGTAGTCAAATCATCAGTGTCTAGTTTGCTTGCGGGTTGCAATTCTAACAGTACTCTGCCCCGTTCCTTTGATATTCTCATTTTCTATTGTGGGCACACAAGAGGAAACAGAAAATTAAAAAAGTTTTGCAAGAAAACTCTATCGCCTGCCCTATTAGGCTATACATAAATATGACTAGTACAACTACAAACAAAGCTCCTTCTGCTCCAGAAGCGGAAACCGAAGAAAGTGGCAACATAAAGCCAACCAGTAAACTTAAAAGTTGTATGAATACTCACAGTAATGACTCAGAAGAGCCCCCTGCCCAGCCTCCTTCGCAACCATTATACTTTAATAAGGACGGAAAACCACAGTTTGGCATAACGCCTCCAGCAGCATTCGCACTTCGATATCCTTATCCACCACTTCCATCGGATATTGCCAAAAATCGCGTTCTTCGCCCTCAGGACGAACAATCAAAAGAAATCTTGCAGGAAGGAATAATCGAAGCTGAAAAAGAATTTGACAAAGAAGCTATGCCACTACCAGGCTTGCTATCCTTAGAAGGTTCGCCACTTCCCAAGGTCCTAATTTCCGAAATTGAGTTAGCGCTATATTGGGATCGCCATCCCTATGAGTTTCGGAAGGCAAGTGAAAATTCCAAGGCCAAGGGAAATAGTGCTACTAAAAATGGGAGCGCAAAATCCCTTAGAAGAAGCAAGTCGGATATGAATTTATTGTCGGAAGTTGGCTCTATACTAAAGGAAACTCGCAACACCAGTAAGTCTTCTTCTCTTAATGGCGACGGCAGTAATAGTAATACTAGTCAGAGAAGAAGCACCAAAAGTAGTCGTTCCAGAAGTAGTTCTGCCTCGTCCATGAAAGTATTATCACAGGAGAAAGAATTTCCATCAAGGAATGCTCATAACGGAGATAATTACCGGGAACAATCACCCACATTACCACCTGGTGACACTCTTCAACGCTCCAGCCCAGGCATTGGCATCGACAATCAGTGCACTAATGGAAAGTGCAGCAGTACTGGTAGCAATTCAAGCAAAGGCAATCAAGCAGTTCTGCAAATGAGTGAAAGTGAAAGGAAAAAGTTTGACGATATAAAGTTATTCCATCAACAACACACTGAGCCTAAATCCAGCCACCAAGGTCAAAGTCCACCGAAGCTAATTCGTTCTCATGAGCAACTGGAGCAAATGCGCAAAGGAAAAAAATCGGAAGGAGTCCAGGTAACATTGGAAGATGTTACTACGTCTGCCCTCAAATCAACCTACTTGTGTCCTTTGCATGGCCAGTACAGACGAGGTGTGGAAAGAAGAGAGAAAAACGGGTTTAGAACGGATATGAGTTCTTTAACTAACGTTCACGCATACTGCAGTCGGGCTCTGAAGGGTAGACCATGTCGCACAAAATTAATTAAAACAGCTGAAACACAAACAGATGAAGAGGGACCTCCAGAAGGCCAGATCACAACTGACGTTCGGGTGAAGCGATCCAAAACGGCGGGGCACACTCGCTGTGTTGGCAGCAAAGGGAAAGACATGATGTTGTCTGAGTATCACGGAAGTTTCAAGAATCCGTACAAAATTGCAGAATCGGAGAAGCGCCACTTGAGGAACAAAATCCTGAATTACTGCTTTACGAAACATTCCATCTTCTAAAAAACTAGATCGAACAATACTGACCTTGCATATTTTAACTTGCTGTATTTGTTCTAGATGGGTAGACCTTTAAAATAATAAGTGAGGATAAGAAGGGAGCAACAAGCATTGTTATCCGCATGTTAATTTGACTACTGATTCATGATTTTTGAATTGTACGTAGGTACTAGTTAATCTGTTGAATGTATTTTTACAGCTATGTTTTTGTTATGACCAGTTAGACCTTGTTATGTGATGAGACGGTGAGAGTGTTTGCATGATTATATTTTGCACAAGGTGGAAATATGATAGCCCCTAATTCAAACTTATAGTGCATGTAGCGTAGAAATTCCTAGTAAGCCAAACAAAGCTTATCGAATAAAATGGTGTATCACCATCAATTTTGTGCCCTAAATCATTCTCATTAATACTGTTGTTAATTAATTCAATTTTAAAAATCAAAATGTATAGTTATTAACATTTTACAATCTTCTCCTTTACAATCAATAAAGTAAATAAATATACAATACACCATTATTGCAAAGTGGCATTACTCTCACAAGTCCAAGTTTTTTTTATCACGTTGCCCCAAATATAAAGTATTTATTTTGGTTGCATTTTTATACGCGAATTTCGCCCATTGCAAATATAAATGTCTATTTTAATTAGGCACGCTAGCAAAATTCGTGTGTTTTATCAAATCAAACATTGAGAAGTGTTTTCTGGATTTCACATTTAATATTTGCAGAGGAATCTAGGCCAACTTGCACAAGAAGTTGATCCGATCTTTTCTACATTTCGTATCACAAAAATGCAGGCTTCCTAAAGTGTACGTCCACGGAATCGAGTTTAACATCGAAGAATTCCGTTTCGACATTGGCTTATTGAAAATGGAATAATTGCCTTTGAGCCAACTGTCGAGACCGCGTGCATAACGGGAATTACATTCCAAACTTACAAATGTCAGTCTTTATCAATCGCCTTCATCTTTGTCTTTTTATCTAAATTAGGCCATTGCTTTCTGCCAAGGTGTATTTACATATGACATTCAGTCACATTTTATGCAGCATGAAACTACGTCGCCTTGCTTAACGTTCAACACGTCAACAGCGTGGACAAACTTATCTGATTTTATTTTCCAGAGCTTCCGCGTTTTTCCTGTTATTGAGTTTTGAGTTTAAGCTCAATATCACACTGTCCTCCTTCCCCTTGTCTTATTTGTGTATCATGTAATATTTATTTAATCTCCTCGTGATCTTCGTCATACGTGCATTAAACCAGTGCACAAGCCTGGCAATGTCATTCACAATAATTTACTGAGAAAAAATTCTTCAAATAATGGCATTTGATGTATCTGCCTTTGCCATATCAGTATCACTGTAATATGAAATATAATATGTAAGTGTCGAGCCTCAGTAGTAGTAACCTTAAAAATTGTATTATTTTTGCCGATCTGTAAACCATAACAAAAACTTGAAAACGTATCATGCCTACTTTACAGCTTCCCTCTACTCCTACATCCCTTACACAGCGTAAACTGTTCCTTTCTTGTTTTAATATTTTTGCCCTTTTCTCTTAGCAATTTCCCTTTTTGCGCTAGACACACACATCTCTCGTCTTGCATGCAACGACCTATCGCTACCTACCTATCTTCTTCAACCTACTAGCTACCTACTACATGCATGCATTTTTTTACTAACAAAGATTTTAATTCCACCTTCAGCAGCATGCACTCAAGTCAGCAGCATGCGTAGTCAAAGCCAACGGCAAGCCAACAAAAAAAATTTTCAAAGGCACAAGGGCAGAAACACACAATTTCAAATTCAA
>JAHZND010004299.1:0-13669 GCA_027744115.1 Acrocyrtus sp. NNG-2020 | reverse complement strand
TTTCCTGCAAGATACTTTTTTTTTCTTGGTGGAATTTCTTGGCGAATTTTTGTGGAGGAAAACAGGTAAAATGTTTTTCAGTGTTTTCCTCCCCACCAATACAAAAACGTAATTCCTATGAGAAGTTTTTTTCTTCAGTCAGGATCAAGTATTTAAAAAGTCTTTGAATGGTTGAGTGGCTGTTCTGTGGCTGCGATTTACGCTTGAATGTTGAACTGGGCAAATTCTTAAGGAGAATTCTAAAAGCATGCATATCCGCAACTCTGAATGGATTTTTATGAAAAATTTCAATAGGCATCATTACCAATAATGCCTATGTACACTATTAAAACTATTAAAAAAGTGATGAAAAATGAGAGCTGAAGCTGAGCCTAGCAAATAAAGCTGAGCATTAACAATTACAAAGGAGCAGTTTTAGCTCTATTCAATATAACTTTTTAAAATGCATTTCCCATTTCGCCCAAGGAAATTTTCTCAAAGTTAAAAAATGAGCGAAGAAGTGGCTGTGAGCATCCGTTTTTCTTTTTTTATTGTAATCGCAAATTCACAAACCCTTTCAGCTCGCTCTCATATTACTTTATGTATTTGCAAACAAAGTAAATTGCTTTGTTTACGAAAACATTCCGTGCCTTTTGAACTACTGCACTTCAAGGCTAAGCTCAAATTACTAAAATTGAATACTGCGAACAAATTCGTGATTTTCAAGTGAAGTAGAAACTACACTACAGTTTGAGTCTCTCTTCACTCTTCTGCGAAGTGAGCTTCTGATTCCTACAAAAAATTTATATTTTAATTTTTTCCTCTCAAGAGCATATATAAATATTGTTATTATGTATCCATTTTTACAATCTGAAACGTCTGAAAAGGCACTCTCGATTTTAACCAAAAAAGCCTTAAAGTTGAATACGTTTTTGCGCTGCTTCTCGAAAATGTTAATTTCCCCCTACTTTTTTATGCTGATTTGCCAAACTAATTTAATTATTTGTTTTTTAACAGCAAAAACTGTATAACATCATTGACTAACTTTTCGCATAAAAAAATATGAAAGCAGTAGGGCAGCAGCTATAACGAGTGCAGTGTACGGCGCACTAATTTTTAACCCTTTCTTGAATTTTTGTTTGTGCAGTTTGCACACTGCAGTGAAACGTTAAATTTGGCTTTTGTACAAGGTCATATAGCATCCCCATCCATTATAGTAGCTGACTAGTCGAAGTGAAAAAAATGAAAATAAATAAGAAGATATGCTACTGGGGATTTTAGCTATCGTTAGAGAGTAAAATGAATTAAAATGGTTTTTTGTATGTATGCAGCCGTTTTAAAAAAGAAGGAATACGGATACAAATTACACGTTTTTGTACGCTCACTGCACCGTTCTATCAATGAGTTTTGGGTTTGCGCATTTAAACAAAAAAATAAAAATCGCTGTTGATCGTGATGCGTTAAAGATTTTTTGACGGGATCATTATCATGTTCATCATCAAATCAAACTTTCATATTTCTCCTCAAGCCTATATAACACCTTTTTTAAAAAAGGCTTTTTTTATCTTCCTTCTTCTTCGATCGAGAAGCTTCTCCACTCAACTCTGCTAGAAATGGGGAACCCCTGCAGCCAAGTAATGAAGTGATTAATTACTGTATATAAAAATTGTAACTTTTTCATCATCTGATACTTCTCTTTTTATCAAGGATTTTTCCGCGTTTGTTCTTCAAAAGTTAATTATTGCCATTTTACACTATCCTTGATACAAATTACAAGTAAAGTTGCATGTAAAAAATGGTCTATCACGAAAGGCGATATCAGAAATAATCTCAGATGTATATATAGGCGGCTGGTCGCGTATGAAAAAGAGTTTAACAGTTTTGCTCTTAAGATAAACGGAACTTTGTGTGCACTTTTGCAACATATCTGATGCGGGATTGTAGAATGCGTAAGTTTGAGAGAAAAATTAGGTAAGAAAGAGTATAAAATGCTTATCTTAAGTGAACTGCAATATACTTTAGTGTATTTTTTGGCGTGTTTAAAAAGTCAAATAACTGGTAAGAGGCGAGAGGTGATGATGATAAGAAGAATGGGTAAGATAATATCCCATTTTATCTTAGAATCTAAAAGAAAAAGAAACATCTGTAAAGTACTGCTGTGTTGGCAGGTAGTAAATTAACGAGTAATTAAATTTGTTATGGAGGAAAATATTTTAGTCTATATTTGATGTAAGACGACGAGGCACGCACGCCTACGTAATTTTATCTGACATAGACCTTCAGATGGACGACTCGTAGGAAAAAAAGAGTTTGCCACTCACTCACCTCATATTTCTGTAGGCTTTAAAAAATATGTAGCAGAGCAAAAGAGCAGGCTACGTGCAGTGCAGATAAAATATTTTTGTGTAATTGTAAGCTGCGCTAGCAAGTTCAGAAAACACAGTAAATACAGTCCGACAATGCATAAAATGCAGGTTGAAATATGTATATTTATTACAATTATATTTAATTCAAGATCTTCAACGTGTTCAGCAAAATGTTGGAGTTTATGTATGCTTCAAAGTTTACTACAGTTTCGGAAGTATTTAATTTAAGTTATAACAAATATGCAGAGAAATCAAAATATGCGTAGTTAAACGACAAAAATATTTCTACTCAAATACATATACTTATTAAATCTGAAGATGGATGATTTTTCATGTAACATTCTTCGGAACTTAATAGGAATTGCGTAGAGAGTATGCTTGGGGAGGTCCATTCATCTAGAGTTTGAAAAAATTACGATTGCTTTTCGTTTCGCAAACACATTTGGAGCCGAGTATGACTTTGAAATGGTAACTGGCAACTGTTAATGTTTAAAGTTAGCCTGTTATTAACTTGCAAATGAGTAATTATGCAGAGTTCTCTCTACATTCTTATAAATAATGAACTTGGGATTTGCTCTGTTTACTGCTAAAAAAACTGCTATCAAAGCACTTCTATAATTTCCCAGGGTGCTCTGCTCAATGCTCAAAGGAATGTGAAATTAAGATGATTTCATGCATATCGTAAATAAACAAGGGCTAGCTGCCTACCGCCTAGTACCTACTGTGAAGCACCTTTTCTCCTGGAGACAGGTCACAGGACGCCGTCGTCATCATCGCTGAAATCAAGAGTGATGCTATTGTAAAGAACTATAATTATTTGAGAGTAATGATGGGAATGTAATGCAGCAGCTCATCCCATATCGCGTCGGAGCATCATCACAACAGCCCCCTCCATATTGTTATGGCTGCCCCCATTAGAGTGATTAAAATTAAACTTTTTTTTAGATTGTAAACTCTCATAAAGGTCTGTCTGTTCTGGTAATGCAAATCTAGCAAGGAAAAACACACACTCGCAGGACGAACTTCAACTCTTTTTATGTAAAGAAACTCGTTACGTTTTTTTGTGCTTTGGATAGGGAGTTGCTGTAGAATTGGATAAACTGGCGTTTCCGCTCTCCGTGAGATTTTTCCCTTGAAAAATCCCATTAAAATATTAAATAAAAAATAAATGTTTTTCTTCTCTACGCACTATTACTGTAGTCATTTCAGTGTGTAAAATGTTAGTCAGTGGAACTAAAGGGAAAAACGATGACGTAAACTGTCCTCCTCAGAAAGGTTAACGGTGAGATGATGAATAGCGAAATAGAGATAGTTTGCGATGATAGTGCACACAACTGAACTTTAAAATGTAGGCTATAAAACCGACCGTAAAAACTTGTCACGTAGACGCATTTCTTGTTACGTGTCAGAAAAAATGACGGGGATTAAATATTTTGGAAGGGTGGCTCATGCTTCTCTGATCTGATCTTGAGATTGTAAAACGTTTCGAAATTTATTGCTAATTTTTTTATGCGGTTGATGGCACACCCGCTGTCTCTTCCTCAGAGCACCTTAAAAAAATATAAAAAAGAATATTTTTATGAGGGTAATTCACAGGTACAGCCATTAACATTACAATGCAGGTTAGATATATTATTATACAGGGTAAGAGCTTTTTATTATTGTTTGCACTTTTAAAGTGTACGAATTGAAAGTGATTAATCCCCGTCACTCCACGAAGCTTGTAATTGTAATTGTAAGAAAATAATTTTTTTTATGATGCGGGGATATGTGTTTAGCTGTCTTGTCTGATATTATGATTGCATCGCAAATATGCAAATATTTGCGAAGAGGTAAATGTGAAGTATGACATCATAAATAAAAAATGTGTTTTATTGAGGCAGCTGTTGTTGATACTGATTGCTACATGACGGACAAAAAAATCAATTTTTCCACGGTATTAGTGAGTCAATGGAGGAGCTTAGTCATGTTTGATTTAGTGACAATTGTTTTCCATATGTAAATGGAGAGTGTGGAAATGCGTAGGTGTTGGTTTTACTCAAGTGGTTATTAAACTCTAATTATTATGACTATTAATTTTGAAAGGGGTTTACTTTACTCGACGAGAAATAGTTCACTCACTGACTCGCTAAATGCTTAAACTCAATTAACTTTTAATGAAATGCTTTGAATTGCGTTGTGGATTTTATGACGGTATTGTATAGGTAAAGGCATACTCGCAGGTGCGCTCCATTTAAAATAGATGTTTTACTTACGTAGATAAGTAGGTAGTTTAAGCGGGCGTACATTAGCTGTAATGTCATTTAGCGAGAATGTACACAAAAATGTGGTAATCTCTGATTACTAATAGGTAAATTACTAAAGTTATCTTTTGTCGCAAACACCAATAGGAGGATATCCTTTTACATACCTATCGCTGCAAAACAGTAAGCGAAGAAGACTCTGCAGTTATTCACCTGCCGTCACAGTTTCTCTGCTACAATTAGGAGCATGTAAAATTAATTTATTTCAGATATAAAGATTATTAAGATTATTTTAAAAAAATTAAATTTAGAAGCGACTGAAAATTGTAGAACGCGTTTTTTGTTCTTTACGTAGTACAAACCTAGGTATAGAATATGCTGGACATATGCGACGTTTATATTTTGTACAAATATGGTATACTTTACAAAAGTAAAGATACATCCAGTAAAAGTCGTAGGGAAAGTAGAATTGTGATTGTAAAAAGTGAAGTGTGTGATAGCATCATTTGTATGCACTTACTATAGGTAGTTAATTAATTAGTTATTAGTTATAAAAATTAATTAACCAGGGCTAATACGAGCAGAAGCAATTTTACAGCAGCCATCGAACATTTTGATTTCGATTTTCATTAAGACTAGTGGATAGTTACTCACGAGGGTGAACTCGTCAAGGGTCACTGTTTGGCGACTGCCTAATTTACTAATTTTGACCTGCATCATTTCATGCGATTTTAGAAGCAAGATAACTATGAGAAGCCCCTTTTAGCGATTTGCATTTTTATTTGATTAGTTAAAAACATTTTCTGAAAAAATATTTTAAAAAAATATATTTATTTTAAAATTTTACGATTTATGCGAATTGTGATTGCGACTGGTGAGCCTTACCTCTCACCCAGAAACGAGCTAAAGGTGATTTTAGACTTACGTTTCGAGCCTTTCCTTCCCTCATTCAATCCTGAATACATACATTTTTTCATTGAAATAGAGGATAGAAGGTCACAGCACAAAAAGCGACAAGAATTTTGATGTTGGCTGATGAGTAATGATAATGAATATTTACTATCATCGGTAATACCGATTTCGCTTTTCGCATTTGCCATTACCTCAGCTTCATCCCATCCAATAGTACTTCGTGGAGGACACAAAGTCGAAGATATTTTTACATCATTATTCAAGGCAGGTCGAGGTCCTCATATATGAGCAAGGCATGCCTCAATCCTAACTCCAATGTGGAAATCGCAAGCTAATCTGGCGTATTAGCATTTGCAGATAAACGCGCAGAATTTACAATGGCTTTTTGTATATATTGTCATCTCATCATTCCGTCGTATTCATATGAATGCGAATGCCTACAATTTTTTTCGTAAACTTGTCTTCTCTCGCTTATCCCCATCTTAAAGGTGCACACTGAGCAAACCTTTTTTTCTTGATTGTTTCTAATGAAGAGACAAACCCAGATGATTTCGCCGTTATAAATAAATCATGTTCATTGTTCAGCATCAACTCAACAACCCATTTTCATGGTGCATGGATTTTAAATTAAAAAAGGCATGACTCTTGCCATTCCACATACCTCACTTTGGGCTTTGGCTTTGGCAAAATTATTTTTTTAGGAAGTCAAGCTGGGTCCGTGAGATGCTCACAGTCAATCCTCAATGGACACAAGTTATAAGCTCTATTGAAGCAAATGAGGGAATTATTTCAATTTTTAAAAGAGTCAATGACATGTTTGCACTCACAAAGTATCGTCAGTCAGCAGTAAACAATAAACAATACACTAAATTGGAATGCTTATAATAAGCCAAGTCATTTGCTATTTTATTATTTACTCTTTTCGTCAGGAGAAGGAGACAATACTTCGCATAGATAATTTTCTGCGCATTACCTGACATTAAGAAACAATGAACTTGCTAATTGTGACTTAAAAAAGAAGTTGTACTGAACATTTTTTATTTTTTGATTCATTCACTCACTTTCGTGCTCTCTCGTAAATGCCTCTGGCTCTGGCTGCATCTCAATCGCAAAGAAAAATTTAAATGCTCACCGAAACAAGTTTACTTGTAGAGGCTGCATTTTTATTTTCAGAAACGCTGTCAGGAAAATATGCACTCATCACAAAGAACATAGTGACGGGTGAGATGAGCGGTATGAGATATGTTACGTTTTTTTATGTTAAGTTGTAGCAATGTTCATATCCGAAGGGAAGACGGAGTAAGTGATGATGAGAAACCTGTCAGGATAGAAGGCGATGGCGGAGGTACGCAAAAAAATTCCTCACCACCCATTACGAGCGCTATCGCAAAGTGTTGGAGAATTATTATCTTGTCTTGTACGGATGTAATATGTTTGCACCAAACAGAGGCTTTTAAAAAAATAAAGAAATGCTTTCCAAGTGACGAATAAAAAAAGCCCGGTGGTATATGGCAGAATTATATTTTTTGTATAAAAAAAACGTGCAGCAGTAAAAAAAGCATGAGCGAATCTGCATAAGACATTGTGTTAGAAGGGAAGATGTGTGATGTGAGATGAATGCGAAGGGAGTGGTGGAAAGTCATTTACTCTGGCAAATTCATTCGTAATGATTCATGCTTTTATTTTCGGGGGAAGAGCGAACAGCGAACTAGAAGTTGTGAAAGGAGAAAGAGAGAAATGAGATGGATAACTATTTTTTTGATGGACGATGTACTTCCATCCGTTTTTCTCCCAAAGTTGCAGTTGCTGTACTGGCCGATGGTGTGCAGTGTACATTACAGATAATGGCGTCAAATCGTTTTTCTTAATATGAAAGGAATGAAGATGACTAGCCAAAAAATATGAAAAAATTCACTTTTGTTCTATTTCTACATTGCTATATCTGGAAAAAATATATATTTTTCAGTGAAATGCTGTCTGCCTTGATACATCATCATTATGCACATTAAAGTGTGTGCACAGAAGAAATATATATTTTTTACCTAATCAATATCGCAACTGTGTGGGAGGGAAGTGGCACTTAGCACTAAAAAATATTGCTTGCAAGGACTGCACCTCCAATAAATTCTTCTTGAGTTTGTAGGCCGAATTAGGAATCCTTCCTAGCCTGGATTGGCTACGTCGTCAAAATCGTAATCGTACTCATGTCACAATATCCCAGAGCGATGACATTGGACGAAAAAAAAAGAATTAATAGAAAAAACGTTTCTTTGAACTGTCTGCGCGTAAATGTGCAAATGTGTGTACAATTTTTATTAAAAAATATATGCTGCTAAGCTGGCGTTATTACGCAAACACATTATTAAATCAAATTAGGTTCTATTATTGCCGTTTTCAGTAGGTAAAAAAATAATATGTAAATCCGCACACATTTTATGCATGCGTGCCCCTTGTAAAGAGTGAGTGAAGCCAAATTGGATTTTTTTTCTGATTTTCGACATGTGGGTGGCATTTCAGCTGTGTTGTAATTATTGTAAAATAAGTACGAAATGGGCCGCAACGCAGGTTGGTGTCATATCATGATATCAGTTATATATTTTTTATGCGTGCCTAAAAGTGCAAATCTTTTACATTTGCAATAATAATATTTGAAATTCACACGAGTAGATGGTTAGCTGGTCGAGAGGGAAGAAAAAAAAAGAGATTGTTACCTTTCCACAAAGCTATGAGGGAAGGGAAGCAAAGGAAATCTGACTGCGAGACCTCATTCATTTTTTGGAGATGACAATAATGGGTCGTATGCCAAATACGGCACTCTCAAAAAAATCAGAGCCCCCACCATCATCAAAAACGGCCAACAATGGTGAAGCTCATACTTATGCAGATGAAAAAATGCATTAGCGAAAAGAAGTGGCGTTTGCTATTGTGTAGTCGGTGCAGAAGAGGACAATATGTTACCGTGTCCATTATTATTTAGGATGTGGGCTTGGCCATTCTTAATTGTTGTGAAATGAGCGTTTTCAAAAAAAAAAAAACTGAGCGGGTGGAGGAGGAGAGAACCGCCATAATGTGGCTGCAGCCCTGCTGCCTGCTGCTCCATTTGCATTGATTATCTTTGATGTATTTATGATTGGAGGTGAGGTGATTGCCATTACGATACCGCTGAAGAGTCTTGAGAGGGGATAAAGGAGAAGTGTGTAGGTAGCGTGAAGGTGTGAAGGAGGAAGTTGGCTGCCTTTTTGTAGGATGCGTCTTTATGCAAATAGTGATGGGAGATGGGAGAATGAAATGAAGATTAAATTAATTATTAATTTGGAAATGTTTTTTGATTGCAATGGGCCTGGATATAGATCTACGCTGAATTGGGTCAGAAATCAGTTGCCCCAACATCACATATCCAACTTCACGGTAAGTGAGGCTGAGACAGAAGGGAAAGAATTTTAATTAACGTTGGTTGCTTAAGATGTGCAAAATTCTATTTAATTTGGGTTATTTTTAGACTGATTGGAACAACGGAGAACTCCTGTGCGAGCTGGTTCGCTCCTATGGAGGACCTGTGCCAGGAATGGAAAATATGTCGACGGACCAAGAGCACTGGGAGTCCAACTTATCCATGGGTACGTGCCCCACTGGTGCCACTTTCACTTTTATGGCTAAGGCGGAAAATAAGTACTAATTAGCTACTATGATTAAATTATTTGATCGCTCGTTTAGGAATGAGGGGAGGCGAGAAGCTTGGTGTGTCGTCCCTACTCCGACCTAAGGACATGGCTGATCCCTCAGTAGACCACTTGGGGGTAATGGCGTACACTTCCCAATTCCAGTGGCTACCTTCCCGTCCTCCGCCAGGACAACGCGTTACAGTTTCGTGGGAGTCTAGAGCTTTTAGAAAATCTGATCCGGTAATTCAATACGCACTTAATTTATTAAATGTCTTTATTAAAAAGCGGGATCGGGTTTTTATAATTACATAATGAACATTAATTACAGGTGACCTTCCACGTAGAAATCAACGAAGAGGTATCAGACTACAGAGAAATTACTGTTGAGGTGAAAGGTCCTTCTGGAAAAGTTGACTGCCGTTTGAACCTGAATCCCTCCGGAAACGGTGGTAAGGGAACCTTCACCGCGTCAGAGATCGGTATCCACGAGGTCGTAGTGAGATACCAAGGGGAGCCAGTAGTAGGATCTCCACTGAAATGTCGGGTGCTACCGCAACACACAGAAGTAACTTATAACGCTCCTGGACTCGCCCCATGCGCGGTGGGCTCAGTTGTAGAAGTTTTAGTCAATCCTCAAGATACTAGTCCGTCAGGAGCCAAATTAGAATATCTCGAAGTAGTCGCTGTGGCCCCAAGCGGGGCGAAAAAGGATTGTATGGTGAATAGGGTGCCGGAGGGGTTCGCTGCTACGTTTAAGCCCGATGAGGCGGGAGAGTGGAAGGTGATCGTGTTGTACAAAGGGAAGGATATTCAAGGGTCGCCATTCCCCTGCTTCGTGTATGATCCAAATGGCGTTGTGGTAAGTGGATGGGCGCAAGGCTGAAATAATTTTCAAATTATGAAATTGAAATTATAAAATTAACTGAAATAAATTATTCCAGCTGGACACACTAGAAGGTGCTCTACCTGGTCTACCTTTTGCTTTCATTTGTGATTCGAGGGGAACGGGAGGTCTTGGCGATGTGGCCATTGACGTCACGCATGAAGGACGGTAGGCATACGAGCCTTCATCAGTCTCTTAATTTTTTTATTGGCAGTAGCAAAAAGTGCATTTAATGTGTTTGGCTGCTTTTCAGATCAATCCCGTACAATACGGAGTACATAGCGGACGGAGTGAAACGGATCCTGTTACCTGTTCTCAATGCTGGGAAGCATCGCGTTCACGTCTACTTTAACGGGAGGGAAATTAAAGGTAATAAATTAGCACTAATCTAGATTCTAGACAAAAGCAGGTACTTAAAAAGGTCAAATAAAATTATGAAATGGACTTGTACAGGCTCCCCATTCAGTCTTCGAGTGGGCTCAAGCCGATCTCGTAGAAAAAACAAGGAAGGCTCTCCCAGCTTACTCCCCGGCAAAACCCGCAGTTTCGACAAAGACGAGAGCTTCGGAATTCTCAAGAATTCCTCGTCCAACCTGACATCGACTAATATCAACTCTTCAACGAATACCACAACTTCTCTCCTTCACAATCAGCACTTCACCAATTTGCTCAATAAAACTTTAAGTGGCCAGCAAAATCATCTTCTTCACCCTTCCCCATCCCCAGCGTTTGACACCAGCACGTCCAGCAATCGCACCACGAGCAGCACCAATAAGTACGACTCCTTCGAAATGAACACGACCAAGGAGACCCACAACCGCCAGCGAAGTAGCAGCTTCAACAACCATAATCACGACTCTCCAGACGCGGTCCATCCACGCATCAAGTTCAGAAGTCCGCCACCTCCATCCCCGCCTAACAACAGGAGTGGGGACTTGTACAGCTCCAAGTTTGGGAAAGTGTCCAATTCTGTGGAGAACCTGAGTTCTACTCAAGCTCTGAGAAATCTGAGCAACTCGACGAGACAGCATCATAATCAAAGCTTACTCCACGAATCTTCCTTAAGTGCCAAAGCGACTACGACGTCGTCTTCATCCGCTCACACTTCCTTCCAGGAGCAGATACAGCAGTCGAAGCAATACCAGCACTACGCATCCAACAATAATAACAACTTTAGTGTGAATGGGTTAGACCACCAGAACGGATTCCACCATGGAGATATTGTTGTTGACGGAGATGGGTTGGGGGTCGTCCTCATCCACTCCCTTGTCACGGTTACGGTCAGCTCGGAATTCGGTCATACCTCCTTGGAAAATATTAATATTGAAGTGTCAGGTTAGTGTGATGCCAAATTAATTAAAATGAGACACATGAATTTTCTCAAAATAATTGCGTGGTCACTTCTGTAGGTCCGAGTGGTCGCTTACCTGTTCGCCAAGTGGGTTCCGGATCTTCCATAAGTGCCAAATACACACCAGTCGAGGTTGGAGAGCATCTAATCGACATCACTCTTGGCTCTAGAGCAATCGAAGGGTCGCCCTTTAGAGCAGCTGTATTCAACCCAAAAGCCATAAAAGTTACTCGTGTGCCAAACGGTGTTGTGGGGAGACCGGTGGAGATAGAGAGTGAGTTTCTCTAACTAGTAAAGTTTTATGGAGACGAATAATGTAGCTAATATGAGTAATATTTCCAACTTTTCAGTCGATGGAAGGGGAGCCGGTCCCGGTCATTTAGCAATCTTGGTTGATGGAGGTCGCGTCACAAGCCAGGTGAAGGCACTTGGAGACCATCGATTCCGTGCTGTGTTCGTTCCTCACGACTCCGGGTTACATGCTGTTGATATGACCTTCAATGGACATCCTGTACCAGGCAAGTCTGATGTTTCTTTAGTTTGCTTATAATTGAAAACAGCAGAAACTGATGGACTACGACGTCGAAAAAAAGTTTCTAAAACATTTAGAGGTATTAATATAATTAAATGGCTTTGCGGAATTGCGTTATTGTCTATTGTGGTGGTAATGTTTCCTGTTAGCTTGTAAAGAGTGCTCATTTCAGAGTCCTATGCTTGTTGACGTTGACTGGTGAGTAATACAAGGACGTGTTTTATACGTCTGCGAGTGCGACCCGCCTAAAGAAGACGTTATCTGATCTCGTAGTTCCAAAAAATATACTGAAGACAGAGTGCCATGCCCGTGATAACATTTTAATTTATAGAGGAATTTACTTACAATTGGTTTTACCAGACATATATTATTTTTAGAAGGAAAATTCCTTAATTTTAATTATATTAGCAAAAGTGAAGTCACAAGAAGCGAAAACAAATGAATTTTAGAAGAGAGTAGCAAAGTGCTACTTTAGACATTGTCCACTTCTACATTTGCCATTTCCTTCCTTCCCACATTTAACGCTTTCGCCAGGTGCGAGTGGAAGCTCCAGTGGGAACACTCTGCCACCTGCTGATACCCTGATTTTACACGAAACCTGCTTACATAATTCATCGTCGCTCTTCTTAGTGTTAACTGAAACATGGGAAAGTATGATATTGGGATAGTTAATATCTCCTAATTTCTGGCAGATGCTTTCCATAGTGTAGTAGTCACCGGGAAGTTTCCATTCTTTGTCCTTTCCAAGAGCAGACTTTGGGAATGTATTTTCCTTCACACATTTACTCTGCTCACTTTGAAAAAAGTCTCTAATTGCCCTCTGCGAGCACTCCGAGAAATGGAACATGTTGTTAGTATGCCCAGTAGTAGGGCTCATTATATATCCATCCTTCTTCAAGCACTCAAAGTTGTCGTGCTTGGATCCCATATTGTGCGCAAATTCGTGAGCAGCCGGGTAAACTCCAAGGAGTAACCCTCCAACGTCTTCCACAACAGACATGGACTGTGCCTTCTTTTCCTTGTCATCCGACTTCTTGCATGCTCCGCCCAAGAACGCCGCTCCCAGTACATCGGACTGATACGTGCCATCTTCTTTCCTATACAAATCCCTTCCAGTTAGGAGCATGGTGTGATCGTATTTATCGTACTTTCCTGTCTTTCCATACCTCTTCAGATTCTTTAGGACTTGCTGAATGTCGATTATTTCTGGGTCGTCTTCATCTGGCGCTGGAGTAAAAAGAGTCTCTTCAAAAACCGCGGAGAGTATGGTGTAGTCTACAACTTTAAAAGATATTGATGGGTAGGTGCCACTGGTGTCTTTGTGACTGTTTGCGTAGATGTGGTTGACACTGTTGAAGAATACGCCCAGGTACTCTGCTACGTCAGAGAAAGCGCCATTTGCAGAGATGCTGTTGTTCAGGGCTGTATCCAGAATTACGTTGATTTCAACGTCGTAATTATTTTTCTCTGAGAATTGTATATCACCATTTTGAAAGATGGATGACAATTCTGATTGTGTGATGTGAGTTAGAAGATTGTATTGATTGTTAATTGGCTCTGACTCTTCATTATCTACCTTAATTTCAGTAGCTGATGAAAGTGCCAAGAAAATGTAGATAAAACGAAAACTCAAATAGAAAGACATGACTGCTCCAATAAACTGTTTCCCTTTCGCATCTGAATTGCAGCTCTAAAAATTTCTCCATTTTTCTATCAGAAAATACTAATTTGCATTTACGTG
>JAHZND010004298.1:0-15449 GCA_027744115.1 Acrocyrtus sp. NNG-2020 | reverse complement strand
TTTATTGTTGATGAGCTGGTGAATAGCTAGTTTTCTTGTGATGCATGATGTTTTCCTTAGTTTATTGTGGCTGAGCATCAAGCACTCAGACCTTTTTATTAACCAACAGTTTGCAGTTTGCATTAGTTTAGGAAAAAAGGTGAATTTTTGTTTCTCCACTGCACTGGCTATCCGGCTCACTTCAAGAAGACTAGTATGGGGAAGCTACCAAGAGATGGAATTCACTATTACGTTTCGGTATGTCGATAGGAGTTATCACAGCACAGGCAGGAGGCACGACATGCGTTTGATATTTTTTGTTTCAAAACTGGGCAGTATGTGCATAATAATGAGTTGTTCTAGAAAGTAATAACATTCTGCACTTTTAGAAAGGAAAGTGATTTGAGGAAATTATTAAGAGTACTTTTTTGTGTTCGATCAAACATTAAAAGCTCAAAATACATATTTTAATGTGCCTAAAATGAAGGCAAACTTATTCATAATTTTATGGCTGAAAAGTTTTTTCCTTTTACAAAAATCGTGAATAGGTCAAAAGTATAAGGTAACTCACGTACGAATACTCCTTCCGATCCTACTTTTACTAAAATATGTGCGTATTGTGTGATGTGTGATGAATTTTTAGTTTTGATTACTCTCGCAACTTTCTTCATGATTTCGGCCCTGCACGTTGAATAGATCTCTCTTCCTGGTCATTTCTTTTGTAAAAGAATGGACATACAGCACTAATGCTCGATTTTTCTGCTTATCTATCAGCGTTCGAGACGTGTCCGGCTTCGCTCGATTTCATTATGCGTACATTTTTCATTACTATCATTATGGGGAAATTATACGCTCATATTTTTCCATTTATCCCACGACATTTACATCGATTAATTTCATCTGAGACTAGGGAAGTCGATGCATGAAGTGGACTCTGAAAGGGACGTTCAAATCTCATGCAAATATGGCTGGCTGTATAAACTTGTCCGTACTGAAATACTGCCGGTGAAGACATGATAGCAAAAGTAGGTATATGCATGCATAAATATTAAGTTAATTTTTTAACTGCCCACGATTGACAAAGAAACTTGAGATGATAGTAAAAACGTCCCGAATATTTATGAAGTTGTATGAGATTGCACTCGTAAAAAAGCAGGTCCGTCTTTGTCCGTCCTCATCTGTCCATATTATGACAAGGCTCACCTTCCACCATATTTGATGAAAGTGGTAGTTCCCACATCTTGCAGTGAGAGTCATCTGTGAATATTTATTTGTTTTATGCAGATCCTTTATCGGTTTCTTTATGGGGCTTTGTATTAATTGACATCTCCTTTGTTAAATAACTCTGTTAATTTTGCACTTATTGCATGCTAATGGAATCAGCATTTTGCATTTGAAATGAGATAGGTGAATGAAATAAGTGGTGCGACACAGTAATTTAATAATAGCTATGAAGGTAAAATCAATAAACAAAGCACACAGTTTCCTTTTTCTTCTTTTTTCGATTGATTCACCGGTGTGGAATATATCATTGTGTGATTTATTACAAGAGAATGAGACAGCGATTATCATAATGTTTATGATAATATTTATAGTATATTTTTAGTATTTAAAGGTTTTTGTGATAACATCATAATAATTCGTTTTTCTTCTTAAAAAAGAAAGTATTGATTAGTCTTATCTCTTCTTTCCGAGAAGAATATATATAATTTTTTTTCTTAAAGAGTATACAAAAGAGTGTCTTCACTCCTTCTTCTCTTCCTTTTAAATATTCCAACTTCGATCGTTCCACTTTTTCTAGTTCCTTCATTAAGAGTGTGGCGGTGAGGACACGAGTGACAAACAAAATGTTCATTGACACGCACAAGTAGTTACGTGTAAATACACAAGACACGACATAATAACGACCTATTTATAATTTACAGAATTATTCTTTTTTTTATTCTTGGAGAACCGTAGTAGTCGAAGTTGTGTAAAACGTATGTGCATATATAAATTATTATTTTTTTGCTAATTATTCACAAATACTGCAGTCATTTCTTCGTAGTTTAATTTACACTAAATAATAATAGCAATAACTTCTAGTAGCAGTAAAAATCCTACACATATAATTACGCGTTATCGCAATGAATTTTTAATATCTTATAAAATACTTGTCAGTCGAGCTTATGCTTTCACAGATGAAATCTCTGCGTGAAATCTTGTACATCTATTATTTATTTGTCATTTATGTAAGGTGTAGTATAAAGTTTATGTGTGTATAATTTTTAAAAGCATACACGATACGATAAGGAAAGAATTGCCTACTTTTCGTTTTTAAATTAAAAGTGTGTACGCTCATTACTATATCTACTTTTGTTATTCACAATGCGAAAAATATAGCCTAGAGGAAGTTAATTTTTGTAAAAAAACACAACACGATGTAATATCTGACTGGAGGGTTTGCGTTACCTCTCTGCCTAGAAATAAGGTTGCGGCAATCTTTGAATGAAAGTGTTCACATAATCAAAATCATTATCCTTTGCCATGATATAGCACGAACAAGACAAGAGAAAGTTGCTTTCAAAAAAACTGCTAAAGATAATTTCTGAATGCGTATTCTCGTCCATCCCTTTCTCAGTTGAGAATGGAAAATTGAAAAACTCTACCCACTACACTATATACTCGTAATGTCATACATGCGCTGGCCGATGATGTTTATGATTATTGTGATGATTACCGTTTGGATAGTAGCCTAAAGTAACTAGTCCTCCTAAGCCTACACTAAGGTTCTCCCTATGTCATATGTGTATCGCAGTGTTCTGTCGATTATTTGCACTATTCACAATATTTGGATGTCTGTGGGGTGCTCTTTGCGAGCCACTGTTATTACTACTATTGCTAATACTAGCTGTACTTCCACCGATCACACTGCCGATGACAGTAGTCATAGGACCGCCTAATCCTCCATGACCGAGAGGTGGAGGAGCACCATGATGATGAGGATGATGGGGCCCAAGGTGCCCCATGGTTCCGTTGGGAATGTTCGGGGGAAGATTTGCAAGGAGCCCTGGAACTGGCGGACCAGTTAGTGGCGGCGGAGGTGGACCTATTAAGGGACTTGTGATATTGTTCTGGGTATTTGGTCCAAGATGAGTGAGGTGATGAGCCTGACTCAAATTTGGCGATGGTTGATTGTAGTGGTGATGATGGGCGGCGGCTGCGGTGGCAGCAGCATGATGAGGAGATGGGGCATGTTGATGTTGCGGCTGGAGAGGAGGGCCCGACGCAGAACGGTGCTGGGAAGAGTTATTACGGGCACTACCATTCCTTCCGTGATTTCCACGGAAAACGGGCACTTTCACTTTCACATCGGGTAAAGCGTAACGGAGCTTCTCCCAAAACTTTTTGTCATCGCAGTTAAGATACGTGTGGTTTTTCAAGTAGAGGCGAATATCTGGATCCAAGTCTTTGCTTGGTAAATCTCCCAAGAGAATGATGATCACTTTGCGATGGCGATCTTTGAGAACAGAATGATGTGCTGACTTCACGTCTGTTCGAGACCATTCTCCTGTTAAAAGAAGACAGAAAAGAAAAAAAATATATAAAACATTGTGATTGTGAGAAAAAGAAGGATTACTCAAAGGGGGAAGCGAAGAAACTCAGAGATCTTCTCTGCGATTTGCTTTACACGTTCCATTAAGTCAACGTAATACTCCTCGGCATATGTACATGTTCCCGGAATTTTGTCTATCTTCCTTTCTGCTAGACTAAACTAAAGCCACAGAAGAAGTTGCAAAGAAACTTTTTTTTCCGCTGGAGCTGGGCGCATTTGTGGGAAACTGTGTTTTCCTCTCTAGTATCTATCTACGCGTACCCTGCCATTTTCATACAGTCAGTCGTCTCTGCGGATCATTTGCATTATTCCAGTTTTGCATTCTCTCTCCTTCTCAATCATATTTAGTGTGTGATGCGAGAGTGAGTTCTACTTTCTCTTTCGGAGACTTTTCTCGTCTTTTGTACATAATCCAAAGCCTAGCAAAAGCTGGAGTGCTACTTCTCCAGGTACAACGATAGTATTAAATGGGAGGATATAAGTATGAATTATTCAAAGGGAAGAAAAATGCAAATGACATAACACACATCATTCCGATTGCGAATGTAAATCTACTTACATAATATATTTAATGGGAAAGGCCGTCGCAAAATTTTTTCTCTAGCTTGATTGCCTTAATTCATGCAATATTCGAGAAAAAAAGACTTTTTAGTACCTGATTTTTTTCTTCTTTTCTTCCAAATACTCTGCATTGCAGGTAATAAACTAGCTCTAAACAATATTTCTTTTCTTCTCGTTCAACACAATCTCGTTTTTATTATTAAATTTCAATGAGGGAGAATAAATATTTTGTGAGAAGAGTAGTGTTCCCAGTTTTATTTATGGTGATGTGTGTACCCCGAAAAAAAGTGCACACCAAACTGCACTGATTGTGATTGTACTTAATATGTAAAAAAGGGAGTCAGTGTGTTTACTCTCCTTTTCTACCTTACTGCCTTTCCTCCTTTCTTTTAGCTTTGCTGTGTTCCCACTCACGAAGGAAAAAAAAGTTCATAAAAATGTTTCCTTTCTTTATCTCAAGAATAAAAAGAACTTTTACTTGGAGGATCAAACGAGATTCCCAGTCCCCACTAGCTTGCTCACACTCACAAACTTAACCATATTCTTTTCTTTTTCCCTCACTGACTTTTCTGACATATGATAAATGGTTTGTGAGACGTTTTGTTAATAAAAAGGAGAGATGACATAGGAATTTCCTATGCATGCAGTTTTTTATTAGAAAATTTAATAATAAAACGTGTATGCTCCTCTGTCTTCTATTAATAATGAATGATGAATAGGGGGAAAAGTACAGAAAGAGATTTTCGTTTTTTCTTACCTTTGAGGAAGTGGTGTGAGAGAACAAGTATAGTTCGCCTGCTAGCTTCAGATGCCTGAACGATCGTGTCAGCTATAGGAACACAAAATAAAAATGTATATGAGTTATACAATCTAGATGCGTTATTCGATTAATCCTCTCGCCAAAGTATATATGCTTTATTGTATACTCGTTTGCAACTTACCTAAATACGTTCCGCCGGTAGGGAGGTCACGATACCTTAAGCAAAGTCTGTATGGTGGGTCATTCCGTTCAAGCTCTGCAGCGAGCACTTGACGAACCCAAGCCTCATCTTTGGAACTGTAGGAAACGAACGCGTCGAATAGTTTGTCCCTCTCAGCTGGAGGTTCCCGACAGGAACCTAGCCGTAGGCCACAATGAGAATGGAACCATACTCGTAAACTTTGCCTCCAGTAGTAGGACAGCACAGAGATCAGTATAAGTATAAGAATCACTCCGGGGATACACACTAGCCACGGCACATACTCCGCCAAGTTGAAATCACCATCGGATTCAGTGCTCTTTGTTGGCTCGAGAATGCTCAAGTCCGTGGACTGGGAGGATGATGAAGTGCACCGATGATTTTTCTGATCTAACAATCTAACCACGACCAACTCTGTCTGGCTGCGGTTCTGTTGATGGCCGTTCCCAAGAGCGGTGTTCATCTGGCCAGAATTTGAATTGCCACTATTACTACCACCACCACTATTACTACTACTGCTGGATGTTGATGAAGATGATGAGCTTGACACCTGATCCACACAATGAACTTGACCGGCGTCACTGATTTTGGCACGGTTTTCAATCAACCAGTCTTTGAGATGTGTTGCGAACTGACACTCACATGACCACTCATTTCCTCGCAGAGTAATGTCCTGGAGAGTATAGCCCAGTCGACCAATGCGAGTTGTCACTTGCCATATAGACAAGTCGACGAGGTTGTTCCGGTGTAGCCACAAAACACGGAGTCTGTACAGAGAGGAGAATGTCTCGTTGGCAATCCATGAAATGCTGTTTTGGTGGAGGTAGAGCTCCTCCAGATTTTCCAAGTCTTCGAACTCAAACCCTTCTAATCTCTCGATAAAATTATTTTCGAGGTGAAGAGTTTTCAAAGCTTTCAATCCGTGGAATGTCCTATTTTGAATACCTTCAATGTGAGAGGCAAATGCTCAAGTAGGATATTGGCTCGTAGAGCCGATCAAACGACATGGTACACTTTACATCTGCAACATCCTGAATAATTGGATACTGTCCAGAGGTTTCATCACTGTTCATGTGCTGTAGCCACTCCATGCTGCAGTCACACTGGAGAGGATTATGCCCCAAAAATATCTCCGCCGCTGGAGCAGCACTCGATGCTCGATCTGGTCCAAGTCTCAACGCATTCTGATCGAGACGAACTAATTGATTATGAGATAAATCAACCCTTGTCAGATTAGGCTTTCGGTAAAATGTGTAGGGTTGAATTTGATGAATGCGGTTATGGCCCAGGATCAAGTTTTCAATCGAGTCTGGCAAATTGGAGCTGCCCACCTCTGTGATGTAGTTGTCAGATAGGTCTAAATTTCTGATACGGAGATTTTCCAGTTCTAGGCAATTCCCTAGCGTGTGGATTTTATTGGATCGTAAGTCCAGCCACTGAAGTCGTTGAGGAAACTCTTCGTATTTCAAATCCTCCAGTTGATTGGCAGAAATGTTGAGCCACAGCAGATTCGGAATGTTTTTGAATAACCCGGTGATGTCAGAAAGGCGATTACTGTCGAGTCTGACAGCCTGAAGATTTGGATTATTGTCAAAGGCTCCAGGTTCCACAGCCGTGATATTATTTTTGGCCAAATTGACAATCTTCAGTGAGGGTAAGTTGGTAAATGAGTCTTTGGGTATGAAGGTGATGGAGTTGTCCGTAAGCCGCAATCCATACAGATTAGGGAGAGATTGATATGAGGCATTTCCCAAGTTCGTGATATTATTCTCACCCAAATCCACTGTGCGGAGGTGGGTGAGGATGTTGATAGCTGCTGGCACTTGTGTCAATTTATTCCCACTTAGATTCACATCCTGCAATCCGGAGCAGTTCTTAAAGCTGTCGGGATCCACTTTTTCAATTTGATTATTATCAATCGAGAGGAAGGACAGACCGAGCAGTCCGTTGCAAACAAAAGAGTCGATTTTTTTCAAGTGGTTGTGGGATAAAACTAGTGTGTACATGTTGGGCATTCCGGAGAAAGCATCCTCTGCAATATGGGATATTTTGTTATTCTGCAAGTTGAGCATTTGGAGGAATCTCAAGTCCCGAAATAGAACGGAGTCAACCTTGGTGAGCGAGTTGAATTGGAGGGAGAGGGCGAAGAGACTATCAAGTCCACGGAAAGTTTCTCCATTCACCCACTCACTAGTTAGCTCATTATAAGATAAGTCAAGCACAACGAGATGCTTAAGGCCAGCGAATAGTCCGGGTGCAAGAACACTCAAGGAGTTGTTCTGCAAAAAAATTTCCTGCAGGTGTCTGTTATCCTTGAAAAATTCCGGAGGGAGGGACGTGAGTTGGTTCCCAGCGAGAGAAATGATTTTCAAGTGAGTCAGTCCGAGGAGTGCTCTTTCCGCTGCAATCGTGATCGAGTTCATCTCAATCCGGAGCTCTTCCAACTTATTAACTGCGGCGAAGGTTGCAGGAGGCAGGAGGGTAAAATGATTAGCAGACAAGTCCAAAACTCTAATTTGATTTCCACAGTTGTGCGGATTAGTCGGATCACTCGGGACAATCCCTATGGAGCGGAAGTCACGAAGCCAACAACTCGTCAAATTAAGGAATTGGAGGGAGGGGAGGAAACACAAAAAGTCATTTGGTAGCGAGCTAAGACTAGTAGTTGACAAATCTAAATGACGCAGTTCAGGTAGACCCCGCAGTACACCAGTTTTAACTTCCAGGGACGCAGATGATGGCCATGAGAGGAGACTAGTATGAGCACGAACTGTCAAGTTTTGCAAGTAGGGAAGATAACTCAGTGCACCCGGTGTAATTCCCGAAATTTTACAGTTCTCCAGTCGAAGATCACGCAAGTTTGGCACTGCCATGAAAACACCATGCGAGAGGACAAAGCCCCCTCCTAAGTTTGCATTATTACTATTAGTACTACCGCCATTCGTTTGTAGTTGATGCTGCACTCCTTCCGTTCCCAGGGCGGAGGCGGAAGGGGAATAATAGTCTGAGTCTCCACTGCCACCACCACCACTCCTCACGTTATTAGCACTATTACCACTACTGCTAGTACTTGGCGGAATATTATCACTACCACTACACTGAACCCAGAGGGACTTTGCATGCTCTGGCCCAATACCGTGCACTTCCTCTTCCACTATGAGACTGTTTCCGGTCTCCACGAGACAGTTCAGCCTTTCAATATCTTGATAAAGGCTCCATTGGCACTGAGGTGGATGGGCATTTCCAGGCCGGATGAGATAGGTGGAGAATATTGAAATTATTATTAGAAATACTAAACTCGACTCTCTGAACACATGACTGGGGAGGAACTGGTGCCAAAGTGAAGGCTGTGATGACGATCTTGTCACTTTGCCGTTTTCAATAAATTGACTATTAAAACGAATCGGTTTCCTCGTGTCGGTGACTTCCTCGTCGTCACCGGGCTGGCAGCTGTGGTGATGTTGCTGCTGGTGCCTTTGTGATTCCTCCTCCAGTAGTACCCAACAGGTTCTAACAGAAGTTGTAGTGGAGTACCCATTTGATAAAGCTCTTCTCCTTTTCCCCATCCTGCCATCCGTGACTTTCACCTTTTCAATCCGAATCTCGGTGCCCATCGTGAAAAATGGAAAATATGCAAATTTTTTGGTTTTTATCCCGCTTTCATCTTTCCCATAATATTTGAAGCTTGGTTTGAAGTGGTGGTTGAAGCGAACAGTGTCGCTTTTTTCTTCGGCTTTCTTTTTTCAGTTATACTATCGCAAATAAAAATTCTTTCTCTCCTTCTTTTACCCTCTTCCTCCCCACTTCAAATTCGATTGGGCTAAAGAGTGTCGCCGTCGGTATAGAAGTGAAGGAGAAAATGGAAACTGGGTTAACTTTGATCCTTCCTGTTTGAGTTGGCTGATTCCTCACCATGCCCTGATAATACACGGTGATTACATTTCCGAAAGTTTCAGTTGAAAAAAGTTGAGTCAAAAGGGAGAGCGCGAGCAGTTTCCTCTGCTTATAAATGCCTATGTCTTTTCACTTTTTTTCAGGTTTTTTAAGTGTTTCCTTTTTCATATCGTTTCACTGTCACTTTTTCGTTAAACTTTTTTCCCGTGCAGAAAATATGCACTATTTTTTCGCCTCTTTTGCCACTTTCCCTGACTCACTTTACTCTGGAAAAGGGAAAAGTGGTGGAAAACACTTATCCAGATTTTTCCCTATTTTTTCTAGCATTTGATGATCATTCCATGTAATATCATGATATATACTCACACTTTATTTAAGCTGAGAAAACACTGGTAACAGCTTGTTCCTTCTATTTTTTGCAGAAAAATGGGAAGGATATTGTGCTAAAGTTGAAGATGGTGATGGGCTTTTTCTTCAATGTCTTTTGCTGGTGTGTGTGGTGAATGAGCTGTGTGAATCCTTTTTTTCTCAAGTTGTATTACTTAGCACAAGTGCATATTTCCTTTTCTTCAATTTCAGTCTAAGTTTTACTTTTTTGCAGTGATAGTTTTATGTGTGAGGAGATAGGCACAATCTGCAAAAAAAAGTTTAAGGACTTCTCGGTGTGTCCGCTCTACTCTGCTTCCTGCTTTGTTTTAAAAAAGCAGAAAGTCTTTTCTCTGTTTTTACTTCCACTCTTGGAATTTGGAATTCCTGCTTCTTGCCGTATGAATAGTAAGCAGAGACACTGTAAAGTTTCCAGGATTCCGGAATGGCTTAAGGAGTGACGTTTTACTACTTTTCCTGTCTTTTTGTCCTCTTATGCTATTCACTTGGAAATTCTGAGCTCATTTGAGAGGGACAGAGAGAAGGAAATTTTTTACCGATGATGATTCCTTTTGTACTTGTTTTTCATAGGATTAGATAGGCAACAAGAAAGGGATGGAATAAATTGCCTGTGCTCTCCTTTCTACACAGTCACTATTTTCTCACGAAAAAATATTGTTAACGTTCTCCCTCTGTTTTTTCAACTGTTGTGCACCACTTTTTTTATATTTCTTAAAAGTCTTATGTTGTAGTGAAAATAAGTAAAGTTTGTTCTCGTCTGAAGTTACGCGGAGCGAGCTCCTTTCCGAAGGGACTGTGAACAGGAACTGTGCAACTTAAATCCAATTGAAACCACCTGCACTCTGGCTAACTTTTTTTGGGAATATATTCTCCGGACTCTGTATGATAAAAAAAGGAAAAAATTCGTTTTTTTTATATTTTGTCCACGTTGATAGAAAATATAAGTTGATAGAGAGTCCGCTCTCACTCAGTCACTCCTTTCTTCACTAAATGCTTGAAATATCACAGGAATTATGTGCTCTTATGTAAGTTATAAAGCGATAAAAAGGAGTCGGTATTTTATTCTAAATCCAGTCAGTTCTATTTTCTGGGGTAGTATGATAGTTTTGATGTAATGGCAGTGGAATGAAGTAACTTCTCTCTTTTTTACTAAAGCTTACAAGTTAGTTTTTTGGGGATGTGAATACCACTCTCATTTCGCCTCTTTCACATTCCACGACCAAAACGATACTGAGAAGGTTTCGTTCGCCTGCCTGACAAGTACATACCTTTTCAGAGCTCGCGAGGAATGAGTAAGCTAGACCTTTTGCTATAGTCCATAAAAACTGCTTGGCTCTTACTCGTTACTCTTCTCTCGTCTCTCCCTTTTTTCCTTTGCTTATGCTGCTCTGGACTGAATGACTATGATGAAGCTTCAAAATGTTGCTGTGTGCATTTAGAACATTCTACGCACTGTCTATACTCCTCTCCTCTCACTCTGCCACCAGCACACCACTATTTACTTGGCTCATTCTCTGGCTCATTCTGTCAGTTGAGTTTTGGTACTGTGCTTCGTCTGACCATAAGAAAAGAGGTGTGTGGTGTGCTGTACGGAACATTACGTAAGAATATTTTTCTCTCGTGGTAAATGGAAAAATTTGTATTTGGCTTGCTGAATTCCAATGCTTGCTCACACAGTGGTATCATTATTTCTTTTTTGAAAAAGGGTCCTGCAAGTCCAGAGACTCACTGTTGAGTTGAATGTTATAATTCTAAGGAAAGCAGATAAAATGCACATAGCGCTCTCTATCTCTGCCCTTTCTGCCTGGAGCTTATAGGCAACCTGTGTATTTTATTTTTTAAAAAGAGAGAGAGAGTGGATGGGAGAGACGTGGATTTTGCCTGGATCCCTTTTATACTGTGCATGTGAAAGCGTACAGCGCTATTTTTCCTATGAAGTCTTTCATTTTCTAGGGTCCTTTTCCTCGCATTCTCAACTAATCCAAATCCTACTCAATTCAATCGGAATAAATGGCTTGTTTGTTAGTTTTAAACTATGCTCTGTGTAGCCCTAATAAGTTGCATTGGATTATCTTGCTCTTTTTAACAAGGGACCAGTGTGCAGTATTGAGAGGATTGGGCAACGTGTATGTCATATAAGTCCTCAGTCTACATACCTTTCTCTGTGCTGGATGTTGATGATGTCTCTCCCGTCCTCCGCTGGATTTAAAGGATGTATAGTAGGATTGTATGAGCTTACGGAAGATAATTCGAAGGACAAGAGATGTGGTTGAAGCTATGATGAGGACGACCAAAACCAAGAGCAATGATCAGAAAAAGAAAAAAAGACCGAAAAGAGGTCCTAAAAGTTTTTCCCTTCTCCCTTCTTGTTATTTCAGCAGGGATGCTCCTTTCTGACAAAGATGTAGGCTTGTTGCTGCGTTATGGCTTGCTCGTCTTCCGGATTCTTATGGGGCTTCTTGTTATGTCCTCTTTCCCTTCCTTATCTTTTTAAGTTTTAAGTTATTTCAATGTTTTTCCGTCCTCTGACTGGAGGCTAGCGTGCAAGATGCCTATTGAAGTGGCCGAGATTTTTGGTGGTTGTGGGAGATATGAGATATTTCCTCTCAGTCGGTAGTTTGGCCGCGCGGTCGTTTTCTTAATCTGAAATAATATTATGAAAGAAATGAAAAACAGATTAGAACGGTGATGCATTTTTTCCTTCTTTTCAGAAAGTTTTAAGGGTTGACGGTGGAGGATGTATACAAATTTTTATTGAAAACAGGAATTTATTTTCCGAAAGAATGGAAAGATAATACTGCCATTTTACAGTGGAGATAGATTTGTACTATGCAAAGAAACGGGAACGTGTGAGCAGGCTTTTTTTCTATGCACATGTTCAAATGTTAAAAGTCCTTTCTTCCCATGTGGCCCATTCATTAATGTGACTGTGCTTTTACTGCCATTGACGTGCTCTTCGTAAATGAGAAAGTTACAAAAATCTTATTGAAGAGGAAATTCTTCCCTGATTAGGATTCCTAAGTACGTATACACCGCTATGTAAAGCTTTTAATGCTTTCCTGCTAACTAGCAAACTTTGTTGATTTCTTTTTCACTTTTGGATGCAGCAAATGACAAGAAATTAGAAGAACGCAGACGTGCATGCAGTACTGCACTCCTCTCTCGTTTTTGTAACTTTATGTGCAGCCTGCATAAATACATGTAATAATCACCACAGTTGACGTGTCTCATTCTCTGTGTGTTCAAATTGCCAAAAAAAAATTGCACTCACTTCAAAAACGTCAAATTGCATTTGCCAACACAAATACATTTATTCATGCATCATGCATTTAATGGAAAAATACTTTCAGCAGAGAATCCAATTTACACGTCAAAACCTCATAAAATCATTAATTTTTTTTTGCGCCCACACGCATAAAAAATCATAAATGAACAATAAAAATTAGCATTTCAAAAAAAATTTCCCTGGTGTTTTAGTGCTTATTTGTCTGTTTGTATAATTATATTGATGGGGTGGTGCTTTTGCATCAGTTTTTACTGAAGTTAGCGGTGACTTCATCCCTACATATCCTGCTCAAGAGTATAATTGGCCTGGGTCTAGAGTCTAGAGAGTATGAACCTTGTTGATAGTGCACTTACGAGAAGTCGCTATTAACATGCGCTTCTTCTTTACATAAATATCCTGTTACTTTTTCAAAGTTATTAAAATACTTGGGCAAGTGTAGTAGGGCTGATCAGCGCAATAACAATCAACAAGGTATGCATTATAAATATCCCTCTGACTGTATATGAATTGCCTGAAATGAATGGACAGAAAGGAAGGGGGAAGATGAAAACGGTTAATGATCGTTCTTAACAAGCCAGCGCATTTGAAGAGTTCTTAGTAATGTTATAGTTATTATTATTGCTTTTTACTTTAAAACTTTCTTCCATTTCTGATACATAATAGGGGAAATAACAAAACGGAGTCTGTATTTTAAATAAAAAATATTTCTGTAGCACCGAGCCAGAATTTTTCTAAGGTTAAGGTGAGGTAGCCGCATGAAAAACAAATAAGGCTTGTTGAGGGACGGATTGTTAAATTATCCATTGTGAAGTGGCTTCCCTGCTTTTGTTTCAATATTCCATTTTGTTGTCTGTAGGCATACGAGCTTTGCCTATATTTATTTCCATGGTCATCGTTATAAAGAACTTTGGCTTTTTCCTTTGAACTTGGCGTGGAGGCGCGCTCTCTCTGCTCTGAAAACGTGCAGTAAAAGTTGCCTGAATTTCGGAGAAAAAAATCTCGACAATGTTTCTTACTGTGAGTAAAGAAGTTGATGCAACAAAATATATTCTAGTATGCTGCTGGTGATTGGTGATCACCTTTGTAAAAACAAGGCTGTGATGTGTTCAGAGTATCATAAACATAAAAAAATATTTGAACTATTGTGTAGGGTCGGTAAAAGAGGTGGAGATGATACTTATGTAAGCTTTATTGCGGTAGGATTTTTCCTCATGAAGCTCTTTCTTCTCTGTCTCTCTGCTCTGAAAACGTGCAGTAAAAGTTGCCTGAATTTCGGAGAAAAAAATCTCGACAATGTTTCTTACTGTGAGTAAAGGAGTTGATGCAACAAAATATATTCTAGTGTGCTGCTGGTGATTGGTGATCACCTTTGTAAAAACACGGCTGTGATATGTTCAGAGTATCATAAACATAAAAAAATGTTTGAACTATTGTGTAGGGTCGGTAAAGGAGGTGGAGATGATACTTATTATGTAAGCTTTATTGCGGTAGGATTTTTCCTCATGAAGCTCTTTCTTCTCTGAAAGTGCATTAGTGCTGGGTTAATTGACGGGAAAAAATGAGGTAAATCAATGATGCAATGCAAACTTTTTTTTTTACAAAAATCTTCTTTCCTAACCCAAAAAGGATCTTAGAAATTCCACTTTCCTACATTTTGGGCAAAGACTTAAATAAATAAATTTAAGGTTTTTGAAAACATGCAACATTTTCTAATGTTGGAGGTAAGTGGAATTTTGGTTTGGATGCGCATTTTCAGTCTCCATAAAGTAGGTGCTTGTTCTTATTTTAATTGCTAACTACAATGTTATTGGAAAGGCTTTTATCTAGGCATCTGACATGTATGTATTTCCAGNTCCATAAAGTAGGTGCTTGTTCTTATTTTAATTGCTAACTACAATGTTATTGGAAAGGCTTTTATCTAGGCATCTGACATGTATGTATTTCCAGATTTTAGCTGACACTTTACAAGAATCCTCATAAGCTCAATTTTTCAACTGCTCGCTCTCCGTTGAGCTCTGTGTGAATGTGCTTTTGTAGGTGATTTTAAATCACTTTATAAAGAGCGGTCTCCTTTCCCATGCCGTGTTCTGCTGAAAAAGGAATCTATCAGCAAGGCTAAAATTAAAATACCTTATCTAAATGCAGCCTGCACTGATGGGATGAAATAATTTAACAAAGACGCGTAAACAGGTATAAACAAGTCCAAACGTTTTTCCTTCCTTACAAGGGTAAATGGTTTTATAGTTAATTCCATTTCCAGTGAAAAGAATTTTGTTGTACTGTTGCTTACTTGATCCCAATTACAGTGGTTTAGGTAAACAAAGAGAGAGACAAAGTGACTGCGCCGGAATTTTAATGCCCTTTTGTTGCTCCTTGATCAAGCCTTAACAATTGTGTAAACATATACCACACAAAATGATGATAGCGGAGGGAGAAGGGCTGTGTTTGTAGACCTTCAACAGATCACTGTCATTTCTGCGCATTAAAAGCTGCTGTTTAACTGCCATAGCTGCTAGCGCTTATGCCTACTTATCGAACCCTACTCTAGTCACTTTTGTGTGTTCTTTTGGCTGTAATAAGAGGGAACGGTGAAGTTTTTAAGTGATTGCCAAGAAAATTACAAAGAAAGGGAAAGCCTCTTTTTGTCATTTTTTCTCATCTTTTCAATTTTTTCCTTCCTCCTAAGAAAATCTCCCTTCTTATAAGACGGAAGAGTATACTATTAGGCTTCACTACAGTTATATCTCACTTGACTAGGGCTAGACGCGCAGCGAATTTTGAGTTGGCT
>JAHZND010004297.1:0-38171 GCA_027744115.1 Acrocyrtus sp. NNG-2020 | reverse complement strand
TAGCCGGATGTATTGCAAAATAGAGATTGTGGAAATAGATCGGATAGAGCATACCGAGCATATTTGATCTCTTGATTTTTAATCGTATAAAATGCTACGTATATCATTTGATGGCATGAAATGTGTAGAGAATGATAAAAAAACTCTTTTTATATGCCAAAGCCAAGTAGGCTTTGGCTAGAAAGTTGAAATTTTGCACGAACCTCTTCCTCTCTCTCCTCCTCGGGAAAGGAAAGAGACAGATCGCGATTGCATAGGTGACTTTTTGGAAAACATTTCGTGTTTTGTTCTCTGATGGTTGGTGCCTCCGCCAAGAAAAAAAAATTGTGTATCTTGTACAATCTCAATTTTTTAGATTGGGTCTTAGGTAGCTTATACAGATAATATGGATATAGTGACTGGTTTGTTACTGTACCTACGTAACTTTTAGAGAAAACAAAGTTAAAACATCTGGATGGATGAATAGAAAGTGTGGTAGGGATAAACAAGAGGAGCTCTTGTCTCTGATCAACAAAACTACGAGGCTGCATATATATAAGCTGATTGAGATTTTTTCCTAAAGATGATGATGATGAGGTGGCGTATGAGATTGGAAGGGCTGATAGGATATATTCCAACAACGCTCTCCATTTCCTCCTCTCCGAAAAATTTCCTTCTTTCCGCCAGAAGGCAAAAACCAACTTTGTTTTGAGACGACAGACATGCTGGTTAGCTTTTGGTGTAGGTACATGTTAATAATATGGACTATCGCTTTTTCCTTCCCTTCACTTCCGCTTTTCCCCTAAAATCTTGATATCCTCGTTTTGGCGGATGATGTCTGACGATTACATCCTTCAGATGGAGAGCCTTCATTTCTTCCAAGTAAAACTTCAGGATTAAACGAGATAAACTTCCTTCAAGTCTCCAGTCACAAAAGTCACAAAAAGTTTATCAGACCTCTTGTACCCTTATCTTGGCAATTTATGGCAGGGATGTGAACCCTTTCCTTTGCCAAAATGTCTAGCTCATTTCCTCCAGACTGGGGATGGCACATTTAAATGCTGTTTACTAGCGATTAGCTGCCTTTGGGGACAACCCCAGACAGATATTCATCGAATTCTTCCGCTTCCTCTAACAAATTGTGAAATCTATATATTGACTGGTGTGATAATTACCGTTTCTCTACCAGCAAACGGTACTCACACAAGCCGCTCATTATTTCTGTGCTGGTGGGGATTGGATTATGTAACTGTGCGGATTTTGGATTATCCTCCTCCTAACAGCACCAGCATTTTTTGGCCATTTCACTCACCCAACTCGTCAGTGAAAAGAGAGGGAGAGACAGAGGAAAGACAACATGCAAAGTTTCGTTTTTAGCTGCCTCTGGGGACAACCCCAGACAGATATTCATCGAATTCTTCCGCTTCCTCTAACAAATTGTGAAATCTATATATTGACTGGTGTGATAATTACCGTTTCTCTACCAGCGCACGGTACTCACACAAGCCGCTCATTATTTCTGTGCTGGTGGGGATTGGATTATGTAACTGCGGATTTTTTGCATTATCCTCCTCCTAACAGCACCAGCATTCTTTTGGCCATTTCACTCACCCAACTCGTCAGTGAAAAGAGAGGGAGAGACAGAGGAAAGACAACATGCAAAGTTTCGTTTAGTAGCTCAGTCACTCACAGTTTACTTTATGGCTTACCTATTCACTCATTGTCTCACTCAAACGAAAAAAAAACTGAAACTGCTTTTTGCACTTGTGCCAAAAATATACGGTTTTAGTAGATGAGTGCATGCATGTTCCTTCCACAAACACAGTTTATCTCCTGATGCATCTTACAATTAGGATTTCGTTTCTAGTACAATGATAATTAGGCAGACGTGGCTAGTCGTTGGATGTGAAATTCTTTTCTCTCTCTCACTCTCTGTCAGGAAAAAGTAAATTAGTTTTTTTTACTGTGGTTCAACATTCGCTCAGTTATGTACGATTTCTCATGGAGTAGCTATACAATGTCTCTAACTCTAACCAATATTTGTTTTAGCTTAATGGAGGATGTAAAATTACACGCTACAAAATTGCACCGTAAGCCAATTGTAAATAGCGTACCAGAAAATTCCGGGACTTTTAGATATTCAACTGCAGGGACGAAAGTGGCAGGACTAGCGTGTCTTTGTCGAGGGCCCACTACTAAACATTGGAAAATGTGAGTAACTCTCCCATTTCAAGTTAAGGCTTTAGGCTGTGGGAAACGGGATTTTCACTTTGTGTACGTAAAACAACCAATCTAACCACCACTCAACTTGAATTTTAACTAAAAACAGTTGAGTGACTTGAGCAAACTTGAGAGCTATCTGCCTCCGAATTTACATGCGCCTTATTTTTCATTTCCATCCAGTTTTTTTTTCATTTTCGTAGTGGCAGCATAAGCCAGTGTGTGCTCCGAAAAGATAGATAACCATCGGCAGAGTTTTTGTGCGTTTTGCAACTCTAGTAATGTCTAGCCTAGTAGCCTGCGTATGTTTTCTCACTGGCGTGTCCTCAAAACCAAGGTAATCCCTTAAGACGGCTTCTCCTGAAAGATGTCTTCTTTCCTCATTTTCTCATCCTCCTTTCTATTTTTTCTTCGAGTCGCTTTCGCAATATACTTTGAGGGGAAGTATGTTTTTGGCACCACTTCCAAGCATGAGAGTAGCAGCGAAAGCGAGAGAAAAAAAATCTTTCAAAACAATTTTCTTTTTTTTTTACCTTTTCCCCTGTAATTAATGTTGAAATTCTCCACCTTTTTTTCAATTTCGGGAGTTTTATGGAAGCAAAATGCGTTTGCAGGTTTTCCTGCATTTTAATGCCTTCCACTAGTTTGGAGATATTATTGCTTAATCTGCAAATGAAATTGAGATGGTTCCGGGAAGAACGCTAAAAACATAATGAGAGTCACTTTAACGAATGAGAATTCTGGGAATTGTGCCGCTGCGAGCTGGAAACTGAAATGAGAGGAGTAGCTTTGAGAATTAATTGCGTTCCATACCGCAAAAGAAAGTATTCCTCAATTTCGCCATCTGGTTTATCCTTGAATGAGGGGAATGGATTGTCATGAGCAGGTGGACCGCGTGAGAGACTCTCTCATCAACTGCCCACAAATAATCCCACCTGCACTGGTTGGCGGCACTTCCTCACTCTGCTAGTGCATCATCATTTCGAAATCATAGAAAGTAGTTTTACCCTGCTTTCGGCAGTTTCCTCTTTCCTCCACTCAAGGCTCTTCCCTTTCCCCTTTGAAATGAAAACAATGCTGCGGTATCTTCCATCTGACGTGAAATGAGAATTTGGAGGAAGTAGCTTCAAAAAAAGATGTCGTTTGAATAAGTAATTGGCTCTAATGCCTCTATGAATATGCCTACCTCACAAAATTTTTTTTGGAGATGTCAGGCACTTTGATCTGCTGGACAAGTGCCTCAGTAGTCTTCTCACGTTTTATTCATAGGGACAATTGTGCTTCTTGGCGTGGAACAACTTTCTTTTCTCGCATGACATGTCTCATGTGAAAAGCGGGCAAATATGCTGAGTAGGTAGTCGAGCAGAAAATAAAGGGAACAATGTCTCTGCCTCTGTCGCCTATCGATTGGTTTTCCACCTTTCCAAAAAAAAGTTCTCTATTTCTGGTAATACGGCTGTGTCGTTTTGACAAATTAGAAAATCCTCCGAGTGATTTAATCGCTAACGCTCCAATATGTCATCAGTTTTCTTACAGTGTGATGCTTCTATGAATATGCCTACCTCACAAATTTTTTTTGGAGATGTCAGGCACTTTGATCTGCTGGACAAGTGCCTCAGTAGTCTTATCACGTTTTATTCATAGGGACAATTGTGCTTCTTGGCGTGGAACAGCTTTCTTTTCTTGCATGACATGTCTCATGTGAAAAGCGGGCAAATATGTTGAGTAGGTAGTCAAGCGGAAAATAAAGGGAACAATGCCTCTGCCTCTGTCGCCTATCGATTGGTTTTCCACCTTTCCAAAAAAAATTCTCTTTTTCTGGTAATACGGCTGTGTCGTTTTGACAAATTAGAAAATCCTCCGAGTGATTTAATCGCTAACGCTCCAATATGTCATCAGTTTTCTTACAGTGTGAGTGTAGCCTGACAAAGTGAAAGCCGGAAATGTGCTACTTTCACTGTTACTTCTCTTCTATATATTTACACAGATATTGGTAAATTCAAATTCAGAAGAATCGCAGAAAAAAATAGGCCATTTCAATTTCATTTTTCATTTCAAAGTTGGTTGTAAATAAAGCACAAATGTATAAAATAAAAAGGCAACTTTTTCTCGAATTCATCAATTTCTGTGAGAGTGAAAGGATGTCTCTGCGCCTAAGGCGACATGTACGAAACGATGATAAATTCGGATGTATTGTACCCTTACTTCTTCTGTGGCCATCACTCCAGCTGCATTTTTTTTACACATTTATGACAATCATATGAAAAGATGAGCCTCAGCTTTCGAAAGCCTTTCCATTCCAAGAGAATTGACTTGACACATTTTTCTTCCTCTGTGGAACTTCTTTGTCAGGCTTGACACCCTTACGACAAACCATCACAATTTTGAGTGGCACTTGGACGACAAAGACCTCAAGCAATATAATTTTTTAAAAGAAACTGCGAAACGCTCAGTCATCTCAGTGACAAATTCACCACAAAAGCCACGAGTGCACAACTGCGCTACCTTTTTTTGCAACCTCTCATTCACCTCAGGATCGCTTAGCATAGGATGACAATGAATTATTAAATGCTCCCACGAGCCTGTTTCTGTCATGCACTAGTCCATATTAGAACAGGGCACAACAGTTTTGTTTTGTGCCTCCTGTTTATTCTGTGTTTACGATCAAGCCACTAAACCACAGAGCACAACGAAATAAAAACGGAAAGGCCCTTGTCCCCCTCCATTTTCATTTTCATTTTCCATGATATTCGTCACTGCAAAAAAGCAATATACAGAGCAACGGGTATATTTAGAAAAGGATAACGCACGAAAGCTATTATTACAGTTAGGGCCTATTTATATTAACGACAGCAGTGGAAAAAGTGGTGGTGGCGGTGGTGCGGTGGGGTGGCATAAAAAGTAGGAGGTGGTTGGAGGACAAATCACATTGACAAACGTCTACACGAGCACACCACTGTCAAAGCCACTCAGCTCTGTGCATACAACATTCTTATATTCCTACAAAAAATATAAAAAGCTGCTGCAGCCATGTAGCGTACAGAGAGAAAGCACTTCCAGAGAAAAAATGTCTAAAGTCACGTCACGTCATACAAACCTGTAATAGGGATATTAAATTTATTTCATGACCAGTCAGCCGCTATTCTTTTCGTGCTTGAATTACCAAGGATAAAAAAAAGTTCTCAGAACTAATTTACATACATGCCTACTTTGAAATGGTAGAAATGGTTAAAAACTTGAAAAATGTCGCATAAAAAATGAGGGATTTTACATGCGGAAAATTTTAGACGACAAAAAATTTACGACACTCGACAAAACAAACTTTTCAGACATATCCACAAAATGTACAATGTAGACACGGATACGGTTTTGCAGTTTAGTAAAGAAAAACGTGCAGTTAAGCTCTCACAGAGCTATGCCATTCATAAATTGTTATTTGAACTGGCTAAAAATGGGAATCGCATTGTCGGGAGCCCGTCATCGTCATCGAGTAAGAGCCACGCCAAATGGCATTGGATTGGATGGTGATGGCTATATGGCTCCCTGCCGCCTTGCAAAAGAGGAAAATATGAGAAGTATAAAAACAGTTTCTCTACGCTTTCCATTAAGTCATGACAGGAGTGGGAATGGGGAGACTGAGCGTAAGCTGCCTCTCACTCTGACTTCTCTCTCTTTTCATTTCCCTCTTTCGCTTTTATGGAAATTCAATATGCAGCTTATTGACGTCACTCTTCGGCATGTACAGCGGATGCTTTCCCTTAACTGCTTTCTCTTTTCCAATATTAGCCTCTCTTGCTAATAGATATTAAGCACAATGCATGCTCACATAGGATTGTCATGCAACATGTCTTCATTTTATCGCTACCATTGGAACGTCACTCATCCCTGTAAAGTGACAAGGGCCCGCTAAATTTTTTTTGTAGAGAGTGGAGAGATTTCCCCACAAAAAAAGGATGGATACGGAAGAGTGGGGCTTATAGCTTTCCCTCTCTCCGTGCCGTGTCCTAACAGCTTGTTCTTTGTTATGGAATATTAAAGTTAGTAAAATGACGAAAGTAATTGAATATGCATGGAGATGTGGGGAAACGAGGAAAAGTTGCCTCACAACTAATTTTTCAGACTGTGAATATGCATGCGCATACTCATAAGTCAGACGAAACTGAACAAGGAGACATGGATCCCACATAAGAGCCTATACCTCTCTCTCTCCAAATACTTTTCATATTTATTTATGCACGGGGATATGATGACATAGACGGAAAGAGAAGTTGTTGCATGGCTTCCCATTTTCTATTATTATTAGCTGTGTGGAGGATAAAACATTATGTGGCAAGTGTACGTACGGAGTGGTGAATGAGCTGAGTATTTTTGATCAAGTGGCTTCCTTCTTCTCGACGAGCATCTGGCTCTTTCACTCACTCGCAACCACAACTCACTCAGCACTAAATGAAATAATAACGACTAGTTCACAGTTCACATTACACGAAAATGGGTAACGCTAATGGGAGTAAATAGTGAGCAAACAGGATATTCTTTCATTTTTCTGTCCGTATGTGGCTTCCCCTTTATTCTTCCTTTCCTACTTTTTATGGGAATACTTAAAAATGGCATAAAATACTTGTCCCGAAAAAAATTAATGTGAAGAGTCTATACCACACCGCTCTTTCTACCTGTGTCGCAGCCAGTTGCAAAATCGGGAATTAGTTTGTGGACAGAGGAAGCACGAAAAAAAATATATTCTTCTAGCGAAAATGAGAATAGTATGCGGTGCGCCATTTACTACACCTCCACTGATTTAAATGGAATGGAGTGAATGAGGCGTCCTCCAAAGTAGCTCCTTTTTCCCCATAGTAGGATAAAATATAGTGCTCTGGGAGTTGAGAGTAGACTACGAAAATTTACGATTGTGTCCTCGCAAAGGTCTTCTGAAAGTGACATGGAGTATGGTCATATTTCAAACGAATTGCTAATCATCATCTAGTATAGATATATGAAATGGGATGAAGTAATACGATAGAAAATTTTTTTTAGAGAAAGGAGAGAAAAAAGTTTTATTAGCTTTCTATGCTTCTTTCCCTTTCACGTTTCTCCTTTGTTATTGCTTACTGTAACGGTCGAGATATTTGGAACTGTCTTGTAAATATGAGTGGAAGAGTGGAAAGGGTAAAAATGAAATGATTTGTGTTTGAGAGCCAAAGAGAAAGGGATTCCAGGCAACTTGCTCTTTGTTATGAGTATGCTTCAGCTTTGAAAGTGTATCTTAGACTTGGCCTTGAGCGTTTTTGAAAGTCTTCTGAAGGGGAATATACTTCCAGGACGGAAAGAGTCTAGCTAGAACCCTCCAGGATTTTTGTTAGTATTTTTGCAAAGCAAGCGGGATTGTAATTCTAGCTAAATCCAATTTTTCTATTTGATTCCAAGCAGCTTCCAAAACGTAAAATGTATATCCAGCTTCGAGGAACATATTCGAGTCAATTAAAGGAGATCATAAATGTAGGTACATATTTTTTTTATCCATAATAACTTCGCCCTCCGTAATACATTTTCAATTGAAAAAGGTCTCTACACATCTTTTTTGAGATTCGCTGGAAAACAAAGACCAAACATTTTTCGGGATGACATGGAAAGGGCGGTTTTTTAAATTCTGTTTTCCTCATTGAATATTGAAAAGGAAGGAAAACAAGTGGCCTCTGAGAACCCTTACAAGAGCACAATTATTCCCCAGACCTTTGATGTTGAAACCGATAAGTTGTAGTCATTATCACATTCTTTTTTTTCGCCACCACCAAGTTTTCCACTTTCTGTCATTTCCACTGCCAACTCCACTTGTTTCTTTCTCCGATTTCTTCATCAAAGGATATAAAAAATGCTTTTGGGTCAGTATCACTACCTACCCAGGTATTTTTGTCACATTCATTTTACGGAAGCGACACCAATCTCTCTGCCTTCACTTCCATTTCATTTTTTTCTCTTTTGAGGACAAACAGGAAAAGGAAACCTTACAAAACGACAAAGTACATTTTTTTCTAGAGTCCATCATCACATTACATTTCAGGCTAGCATTGAATTGTCCTACGAAAACAATCCCAGTATATTTTTTTGGACAAGGACAGCTCGTGAAGCAGTGAGAAAAGGTAATAATCATCTCATTTCCTCTTCTATCGACTACCACCAATACCACATCACTATAGCCATTCAATAATAACTGGCAGTAAATGGAATACCATTTTTTTGTAATAGTGACCGTAATAAACGCTTTCTTCCATCGTTCCACACAGTCATATACGGAAGAGAGTAAACAAGTGTGAGCATAAATGCGATGAGTGACGACAGAGATACATTTTTCTAGTAAAATTGAAGGTGGATGGGTATTGATAAGTTTTGTGGGAGAAAGGAAACATAAAAAATATTGCTCGTAAGTTTCTACTGGCATGTCTGCTGAAAACAGCACCACTTTCCCAACTAGGAAGGAATCAGAGCATGGCTGGGTGTACCCAATCTCATGTCGATATATTCACTACTACTAAAAGTTGTATGGATGTAAGGATGTTATAGGATGTTATGAGTGTTCCAATAGAGTCTTTCCTTTTTACGTGAAGTGAAATGTAATATTACACAAACTCATTCTCGAAGTGCTTGCCAGAGAAAAGAAACTAGAGAATTGGCGAAATAATAATATTGCCTTTCTTCCAAACTTCTTAAGCATTTTTGCTGTTTGACTGCGGTTTAGAGAGCTAAATTATGAGGATGGGATGTCATAATAGAAATAACACAAATTGCAACTTTACCATACCTATAAAGTTTAAAAGGGGGAGCGTGAGCGACCACGACCATATTCACGTTTGCTATTTTTCAGGTTGTACGCGAGTAGTATGGTAACTTTTGGGTTTGGGTAGAGAATGCAGTGGTGAAAGAGTGAAGAAAAAAAGTAGGAAAATCGTTGGAGAAATGTGTGTTGGGAGAAAAAGCACTTTCTATGGCTTCATTTTTTATGGAGTTTCGTCGCTGAAAGAACTCGCTTACGCATTCCTACGCTGCTCGTCTTCTCACCTGTAGGGAGAGAAAAGAAGAAAAAAAGTGGTTCTAGGAAGTTTGTCGGGAGTAGCGTTTTTTTTGCAGCGGTAAATGCACTTTGTGGCAAGAAAAGTGGTTAATATTTAGTAAGCAAAGTAGTCCCCTCTTGACTTTGCGCTCGCGTCTCGTTCCGTTTTCGTTTCTTTGCTTGACACCCATTTTTTGAGTCTTGACGTGTGCTTATTACTCACCTGTTTCCTGCTGCGTGGCTCCTGCCAGGAAAAAATTATTGCAGTGTAATTGCTAAAAGAAGACTTAGGTAGTCGGTAGTCTGCAACATGCAGCTGCACAGCTATTCCAAGCCTAGAATTTTTTTGCCTTCTCGATTGACTCTGGTCTCACCATCACTTTAATTAAAGTCGATTTGTTAAAGTTGAAAGATAAAAAATAATGATGGGTATATCGTCCTGTAAGATCTTGCTAGACTGTAAACTGGCTGTGCAATACAGATCGGCCTGATAGTAGCGTGTAGCGCGACAAATCCATAAAAATACACATCAGCATTCGCCACCGCAGCCAAATAATTAAACATTGTTGCACAGGCTATATATCTCCGTATAATGACTGGAAATATAGGGAAGTTAATGAAACAGTTGGGGAGGCTGAAATTACTGTTTAAAAGTTTTCATTTTGAGACTTTGCAGTGAACAAATGTTGCCGAGACTTTGGTGTGCCAAGACTTAGATAAAATAAAAGTTTGTCCTCTCTCCCACTTTTAAAAAGCACTTTTTTAATATCATCTGCTCTAATTTCATTTGATAATGATGACCATGAAAGTAAACATAACTTGTTACATGGATGTGACGATGTAATGTAAAATACACATCACTTTGCTGGTGTCCGGATGTCTCCCTCGTGCCAAAAATGTCTTCTAGCAGCAAGAAACAAATTTCAATGTGAAAAATTCTAATTGAAAAATGTTTCATTTTTGAAGCTAAAGCGAATATAAAAAACCCTTCCGACAGGGTGCTTATTGCTACTTTGGCGAAATTTCAACTCACTCTCAAATTTTTTTTTGGAGTAGCTTTGAAAAGGAACTCGCTTGGAGTGCGGAGAAGCTCTTATTCTTCTCCATTCATGGGCCCAATGCAATTCTACAAAAATAAATTATGTATTTTTATTATGCATTCAGCATTGCCCTTTTCCTCGTGCAAGAATGTGTTCACTCCCAAACTCCCAAGCCAGTCCAAATCTGCAGCAATGTGCACCCACCATGCAAATGGCTGACATGATGACTTCAGGCTCGAGAAAGTGGTTTCCTCAGTGAAAACTGCATGCTCCAGATGTGTTCTTCTACACACAGCCTATTGCCTTTATTGTTTTTGCTGGTGATGTAAACGCATATCATCTACATTTTTGCGGTGGTGGCAAATGGTTAATGCTTGTGCAAGCTGTTGTGCTTTTTCTGTTCGGCGGTGCTATTCTTCTGTTGTACGTATTTTATGGAGTGTACAGCGTATTGTTCCTCTGGCATTGGCGGTGACGGACCAATCCTCCACCACATTCAACTGACTGTGAAAAGTAAGTGTCGTTCGAGAAAGTGCTGTTGTGTCTGCCTTGCCATCAGCAATAAACCAGCAGCTAACCAGAGAGCATATCAGCATAGGCATATAAAAATATATACTCGTTGTAGGACCGAAAGAAAATTGTACTTCTCAGAATCCCTTTTGGTAAGAAGGAAAATGAGCATACTTTTTTTATTCAGGAATAGAGTCCACTCTTTCTCTTCAGATGTACTATTCCTTCGCGTCACCACAACCACATCACCGCACCGACTGCCACTACTACTGCCCTAGAAAATCCAAACGAGTCACAGTGTCATTCCCTCGCACACACTCCCATTTTTGCTGAATGGTGAGCAGAGCGAAAAAACCAAAACTTGTAAAAATACCAAATTCACTTTTCCTCCTCTTGTAGTGCAACGTGTCTTCTATGTAAGTCAAGTGAACTCATGTGTATTCTAGTCGGGAAGAAATGAAATGACTATTTTTCCTCTCTCTTCCTTGCCTTCCTATCTTCTCCCGATTCCACTCCGTTGGATGGGGAAGAAGACAAAAAAAATGAAATTTTCAGTCCCTTTGCTTGTTCTTTTCTCTCTGTATGTCGTATCCGTACCCCTAATTCTTTTAGATGGTGATGGGAAGGCTATATCTTGTGGAATTATGCATTGTAAGTGGGTCACGTTCTTTTTTACTTTTTCGGTGCAGAATACACACTCTCTCATATTACACTCCCAGAACTTACATATATTTATACGAGTTAAGAAAAAGCGTAGCGACAGACATAAACTGCACAAAAAGCACTCTCCCAACTACATCGAAAATAATAACAGGAGCAAGAGCAAAGATGAGGAGAGGACAGCAATAGCACTGTGGTGGTGGTTCGTTTGGCGAATACGAAAGAAAAAAAAATTGTAAAACTTGGCAAAATTTCATTTTGGCTTTGCTCCGCTCCTCTTTCTCTCTCTCTCTCTCTCTTTGATGATGATGAGAATGACGATAATAACGAAATAAAAAATATCTTCTAGTCTAGCCTCCTTTCTTCTTACACACAAGCACAGAGAGATAGTCTTCGCCTGAATCATCTCAGCATTTAAAAAAATAACTTGCAAATAAATTCTTGCACTAGGAATGAATCTGATTTACGTTGCGCTATACTCCCTTTCGGAGGAAGGAGAAGAAGAAAAAGAACATTTATTTGTACAACGAAGCTTTTGGAAAATACACTTCTGCCGCTAGAAAAACCGTTAAAAGACTAGAAAATAATCTGCACATTTTTTATATGGACTACCTAGACTCAGCTAATGTTTTGCTTTCTTGACTTTGTCCGATTTGAAAAATGCGCTATGCAGTATTTACTCCTGTAACTTCAGTAATGAGTTTGGATTCTTCTACATCGTATTTATATATTTTTATACAAGTTGGTCGGTCAGATTGAGGAAGGGGTGCATTATTTTTTTTGCAAAAAAATATTATTTTCTTTACGGAAGACTCAGCAGTTGAAAAGGAAGGAAATGGGATATCGGAAGGAAAAATCTGCAGATTTGTATGTGAAATAGCCTGTTTCGTTTTCTTCACAGATAAAAAATGGCAGTTTCTGCTTAGGTTGCGCAAACACAAGCAAAAATTATTGTGTACGGAGGAGGATGGTGATAATAATGCTGAATTTTGTAGGGATATTAGAGAAAATGGAAATCTGCTGGGAAAACGGTGTTTTAAAACTCTCACTTTGCTTATTCATGCAAACAGTTACTGTATCGTAATGGCTTTTCATCCTTATCTTAATTCTGTTTTCTTTGCATTTTTTTTTGCAAAAATTGTGAAAATGAAGAGTGGTGGCGGTGATGACGATAATAATTCATATGATTCATATAGAGTAAGTACGATATGAAAGTTTGGTGTGGTGTCCTCCAAAAAAAGTTGGAATATTGTTTGCTCCGCTCATTCGTCTTCATATACCTACCAGATAAAGTGCTTGGAGGGAATATAATAAAAAAATACTTCTTTTGTTTGGCTACTACGCTATCAATATCGAACTTAGGTAGAGCCATGGAATGATGAAGCTCACTGCGGTAGCTAGGATTTGATTAGGGCTGAGAAGTTGGAAAAATATGGCATTTACTTACTCCAACTTTGACGGCAAAAGTCTAACCAAGTTACGCAGCACTAATGATCATAATTGCAATTATTTTTTTTGTAATCTCCGCCCACTTGAAACGAAGTCAAGTGTGTATGGTCTGCCTCCTCCAGTAAGTGAAAGAGAGGCTTCCTCCAAAAAAGCAAATATTAGTAAAGCTTGAGAACGTACTTAATTACCGTAAGTAGCCAAAGGGAACTATATTCCTCTTTCCTTCATTTCCTGGAGGAAGTGAACTACTTGCAAAAATAGTTTTTTTTTCTGTACTTGACGATAAGAGCATTTATAGGCATTGTGGAGATACACCATTATTGCATAACTGTGCTTGGAGAGGGGAATTTTTTTCCTTTCCCAGCTTTTCTATGATGACTACCTCTTCCAGTGCCACACCACAAAATTCTACCTAATTGGCAGGAATGTAAAGTAAAGCGTGGAGCAGAGCACTTGAATTCTTTTTGAAGAGAAGGGGGGGGGGAAAGCTGCTTAATGTCTTAGTGTGCACATAACTCTATTACATATCGTAGGGAAAGTTCTGGATTGAATTAGGATAACGTCATTATCACATCAGTCCCTTCCTACCCACTTCACATGCATATTCTTCTCTGCCAAAAGCCAGAGACTAGGCTTCAAGCATTAGAAGCTGAAACCTGAAGTTTTTTCCTAAAAATCATCATCATTAAAATACGCTGGCGGTGTTAACTTCCCTATAAAGTCAAACTCATTCTTCACGCCGTTATCCGTATAAGTACTGGAAAAGTGTAGGGATAAAGTTAGTAAAAGCCTTTACCGCTTGCTAAACACACTTTCATTTTTACAATAAGCCAAAAAAATGAAAAAAAAGTTGGCTGTCAAGCTCCCAATTTTTCTTTCTTCTCATCCATTCATCCATTTCAGAAGAATTTTTTTTAAAAAAAAAATGTGTATTTCATGCAGTGCCACGAAAGGCTGACTTTTTCAAGCCTTCTTCACATTTTAATAACGCGCCTACTACTGCGACATATTTTTTTTTGAGAAAGTGTAAGTAAAAACATCTATCTCTGATCTACATAGCAGAATGTATTCTTTTGTAGTAACTACGATGGCTGGCAAACAACGGAACGCGCCGTGAGATTCAGAACCAAAGCCAAATGAGCCTTTCCACTTTTTCATGATGATAACAGCTAAAACGAGCTGTTTATCTTATATCAGCGGTTTTAGTGCAGAACATGTACTTATTTCCTCTCGCTTCCTTTTCTCTCTCCAGAAAAAAAATTCTTCTCCAATATAAAAGTTTATTTTATCGGGATCTGCGATCCCCAGCGGGAGAGCTTGAGTTGAAATTGCAAAGCAGGACGAAAACCGTTGATAGCCAGACACAAAGCCACTTTGATAAACACTTATCCAGACTCTGATCTGGATAATGATGATGAAGAGGACCATATAGATCGATACAACAGGGAAAAAAGTTTCAGTGGTAAAATGGCGAATTGCAGTTTGTTCGGTTGTTGTACGGATATTTTTTTTATTCCTTTTCCGATACTATCCATCACTAAAAAATAGCACTCGTAGAGTGTAGGAAGCGCCATTCTACTGCTGTGCTTTGTTTGTTGTTAGCTCTCAAGTCATGTATGATGAAATGGATATTGATGAAAGCTTTTCCTCATGCTTTCTCCACTTACTTTCACTTTCCTACCCACACAACGGAAAACACAAAAAAACTAAATGTAAAAAAGATATATCCGAATTAACCTTGTTCAAATACCCGTCCCCCTCTTTCCCTTCTCCTCGCCATAATCCCCTTTTTATTATTTATTTTTTTCGCGTACTTTTAAGTAAATATACTTATATATGAATACGACGAAATAATAACAAAACCAAGCAAGCATTTTCATTGAGGAAGTATTCCGCCTACTTCTCTCCTTTAAACAGAAAGAGTTCTGTAATGGAAAAAAATCTCCTTGGTGGAGCATGAATAAATGTATGAAAAAATAAACCAAAAAAGACGAGAAAATGGATATAGATGCCTCTCCCGCAACTGCCTAAGCCCCGTTTTCTCCCATCGCACCCGATTTTTAAATGAGCACTGGTTTTATATCAGCTATAGTGAGCTTTGGAAAATGCTCAGGCACTTGGAAAACCTCACAGCTGTCCTTGGTCCTTACACAAAAAAATAAAAATTCTTATTCTTATTGATCTGCTGAACTCATATTTCCTCTGATGAAAATTCAATGAAAGTATTGAGTATTGAATAGCCTTTCTTTCACTCTTCACAGCACCGAGTACACAACTTAAGATCCTTATTTCGCATTCCTGGATTTTTGCGCAGAACATGCCTGATTACACATTTTTTTTCCTGAGATGCCTTCTTATCCCACATCCAGTGCCTACTTTTACATGCGGCAACTCTGGGATTTTGGCGGTATGAATGCATCTGTGATTTTTTCCAGATTGCCAGAAAGAGCATAGGCATGAAGCAGACTTCGCTGTTTTATCATGCATGCCTTCAAAATCATGTTATCATTCTCGTAAAAAATCAGGTTGCCCTGCTCTCTTCTTTCTCCCTAACTGTAATGGAACATGATAAATGATATATTGAGCAAAGTGCAACGTCCGTCGCTTGGAATGATAACGGGAACGTGTACTGATTTTCACTACAAGTCGATTATCATCATCATCATCAGTCGGCGCATTATCCAACAATCCAAAATCCAACCTGTTTACATAAAAAAATAAAAAGGCAAAGACGGAGAGGGAAAAGGAGATGCGTCAGCTTTATGAATTCAGTAGCAGTTAGCAGTGGCAGCACAGGAAAGTCAACTCGAATGTCGCTGTCGCATATCGTTTCTCCTGCTTCCGCTTAATCTACGAAAAAGCATCGGCGGCATGATTTGTGCGATATTCTGTGCGGGCTATACACTCAAAAGGAGTATAGGCAGGATGCGTAGATTTTTTTTTCGAGAGAACAGCGAAAATTATTGGAAATGGATATGGGCTTTGGTGGTATTTGAAAGATGTGCCATGTATTATTTATACATGTCACTATGAATTTTTTTTTCGACTAGGTTACTTTCTTCAGCATCATCACATATCAGCCTATTATTCATTACAAATCTGCAATTGCTGCTGGATGTGGATAGTGAATAGACAGAGCTCCCCCATCCGCTCACAAATTGTGAGAGTGAAAGATGAGCAGATATCCGATTACTGCTCCCTTCCCAGATTCTTTTTTTCTTCTTCGCATCCACACCAAATGTCTACGCTCCGTGTACGTACTATGTACTACCGAGGATTTTTAGACTGAAACAAGGATAATTTATTTTCTCTGTAAAGATATATGTTATAGGCGTTGGCAAGACTTTGCTTTCCATGAAAAAAAGCTTGCAAATTTTACCAATAAAATGTATCTAGTGGAGAAAGTGGCACAGATTGGTTCAGTCCACATCGGATATTTTTTCACTTTTCTTTTCAATAAATATATTTTCGTGTTGAAATCTGCTGAATTAGCAAATACATACCCGTGAAAAAAAAATTGAAGGAATAATGATAAGTTCCTTTCAAATTGAATAAAGGACGAAAAAGGGCACAAAGGCCATAAAGCAGTAGTACACATGTATAAAAATGAAAATGAGCTCTCTTCTCCATCCCCAACAATCCAATAGTATAACCACTTTACTTACACTCTTCCTATTTACCCTTTCATTTCTCTTCCTAGGAGAGTTTTTGGGATGACGATGCACTGGCTTTCAGCTTTTTATGAGCTTTTTAAGCTTTCATCTTTCCCCTTCCATTCATCAATGGAGGCAAGGGCTAGCAGACTCTGTGCTGTCTATATACCTTTCATTTTCTCCATCTGAAATCAGCCAGGTTTTTCTCCTCTCCGAAAAAAAATATTTTTCCCTTCACTCCTCTCCAGAGTCAGACGCTGAGGGAAAACGAGGAAAGTGGAGAGACGCTTTTATTAGCAAGTGAATGAGTTCATGGCTAGCCAACTATTGAGTAGGCAGGGAAGAGGTCTGCATTTTAAATGCTGCTGCAATCACTCCATGTGTCTTTTCTGGAAACAGCTAAAGGAAAAAATCTCCTACTTCTATTTTCTTCTCCAATTCTCTCTATTTTCCCTCTCCAGTGGGAAGAGACATTCTGTGCATCCCAAAATAAAAAAATTACGTGTGCAGAGAGCAAAAGAAATAGGGTCCCTGACACAAGAAAAACCCAACGGATACTGTAACCGTGATATGTTGATGATGAAGTCTATCCTCTGCAACAACGAAGAGAAAAGAGAGAGAAAAAACTTTTTTTATACTTTCCCCATTAAACCTGCGTTGCCGTTTCAGCTTCTTTTACTGCACTCTTCTTCTTCTCGACATGATAACAACTTTTTTTTTCATGATAGTAAAAGTCAGCACATGAAATTCCTCCAGAATGCATATTAGCTTAGTTAAAAGAGATGAATACATTACGTGAGGAAATCGAACAACAAGGAAAAAAGAAACAGTCAGATTTCTTTTGTATAGCGAGCAACAGCGCTTTCTCAAAAAAAACTAGTTGCCAGTAAAGTGACTTTACATCTCATCCTTTCCCGGTTTTTGGCAGCATTTTGTCCCTTTTTCTAAGTTTGCCTTGGCTGAGATGAATCAAAAATCTTGAAACTTGTTGTTGCACACCAGCAGCCATGTACGTTTTTTCGGGAGAGAGAGGAAAAAAGAGGAAAAACAGAAGGAAGAGAGAAAATCTAGTCAACTTTGTCTTGTCCAACTCTTCCCTTTCGCAAAATGCTGATATAATGGCATATGGTACGGTACAAGGGAAAGAGAATTTTTTTTCTTGCTGTGTCTCATCTTGTGCCTATGCCAAAAAGGAGAAAAAAAAGCTTCTACGGCTACTTGGGGAGAAGGGAAGTTGATAATAATGATGGAGTTTTTGCCTCTGTGCCTGTGCTCCTATTCCTAAAAATGTGGAGCTTTTGGAGCTCCATAATATCATCTGCATTTTCCTCGTGTGTGCACCTCCGCTTTGATGGTGGCTCTTTCAGTCTTGGTTGGGGCACTGCACACGTCACTTCCCATCTCCTGCTCTTTTTTTCTCGCACGTACTTTATAAGAACAAACTTTATTCTTTAACCTGAAAAACCTTCTCCCACATATTTTTTTATAAAGTGATGCGTGAGTAGGCATCCTTGCTCTGTTGTAGTGTGAAAAGTACTCCGAGATGGAAATTGTGACTATGCACGAGTGTTCCGTGTGAGTGACACATCGCATGTGCTTCTATGGCTAATTTACATGCGAAACGGTTTTCCTTCCACGAAAAATATTTGTAAATGTGAAACAATATCGACACGCGTGCTAGCTTTGAAGTGAGTACACGCACTAGTGGAGAAGTGGCTACTAGCTTGAGATTAAGTACTAAAAAAACGAATCTTCAATGGGACTAAAAAAATTGGGAGATTATCATGGAAGGTGAAATGGTGAAGGTGGAGGTGGCACTCTCTCTTAATCTTATCCTGCGGGGGGCTTCTCTCCCTGCATACCGCAAAGATACCACAATTTCTCCTACACTACTGACACTATATCATAACCGACTTAAGACAAAGTCTGGATGTTATAGCGAAACATAAAGTGGGATCAGTTTTTAATTATTAATATATACTCACCTATTTAAATTATTAATTAAGACTTTAAGAGTACGTTGTCACTCAAAAGAGAAAATAAATAAAATATTGGTTTTGATAGCTCCTCTTTAAACAAACGAGAACAGTGTTTTTTATTTACGCTACCTCTTTACTATTTTTGCAGATCTTTGCGAAGGGGTCGACTGATACAGAGCAGAATTGAGTGCTTTCATCAAATCGATATTTTGCCACTTTACCATCCAATTTCATTTTCGTCGTGATCAGTGCCATCATCATCTTCTGTGGAGACTCCCTTGAGAAGACGGCAATCGCAACGGACGGAGTCACTCACTAGCCCAGAAGAAAGCACAAAAACAGGAAAACGTAAAAGGGAAGCTAGAAGACACACGAGCATCCAGAGACATATATATTTTTTGCTGTTGTCGTTCCCTGTCAAGACCTAAAGTACAGTGGTCAACAACACACACCAACAAAAATCAACAATCCAACACAACTCTGCTTGGACTTTGGACTAGCAAAGAAAACGTTTTTCTCCTTCCCACTTCTCAGCTAATCCATCTCCACTTCTTTTCTATTATCTTCAGAAAAATATAGAGAGCAGCCTAAATAGAAACTGCAGATCTCCAGAGACCTAAATCTTAATTGACGAGTCCTGTCCGTACAGAAAAGCAACCGTGTTTAGGCTTGCAGGACAGTTGTATTTGTATAACAGAACCTTTAAAAGCAAATAAGGACTTATCTTATCTATCGAAAAGTAGAATATTAAATCCTTCTCCAAACTTTCCAGTGTCTTGTCCTTTTCGAGTTACCTAAAAAAAATTCCGTGACGTGGAAAAATGGACTGCTGAAGAGCAGTGTTTTTGTGCAAAGACTATTTATCGCTATATCCAAGTGTGCTATAAAGTGTCTGCTGTCCTCACCCAAGAGTCCCTCTTTTCAACTGTTTTGCTGGGAACAGTCTGCAAAAGAAGATTTAAAGATCAAGTTTAGCTTCCGGTTTTTTCAGAAGTGCTTTTGTTAGCGGTTTATTTTTAAAGTGTGACTGAAAGTCGTAACCGGAGACATATACCTATATATTTATTGAGTACCTTATCTGTGCGGAGATACCTTGAGTGGAAATATTCTATTTGTTGGACTTCCCTATGTGGAAAATGAGAAAGGAGAAGGAGAGGACTTTAAATCATGTTGTTGGTCTTTCCGTTTGCTTATGAGAGACAAGAAGTGGGCGCCACCAACGCTAGTTTCTCCTTTGCAGATAAGAGCCTCGTTGAGAAAGAACAGGAGCACTACCCTATGCAACCTACAACAAGTAGCTGACGATCGAAAACTGTTTAGAACCAAATAGGCATCTAATTAAATTAAGTTACTCTGAAAACGCACGGACGTCCCCGTTTTACGGTACAAAAGAACAGTTATTTTCCATAGTTGATTGTGACCAATAAGAAGTAGTAGGGAAAGGAGGGAAAAGAGAAAAATAAATTGTGAGATTGTAAATAGGATATAGTAGGTTGGTTAAAAAAATTACAGTTGGACCAGTGCGTGAACAAAATAAAAAAAATTGTTTTCCTGAACGGCAGCTTTCTGGAGAAGAGCTTTTTCACATAAGGACTGAAGAGGGGAGAAGTAGCGAAGCGCGAGGAAGATGAGTATAGGGTCGAGTAGTGTGAGGTGGGTGATGGGAGACATGAAGGTGGTGCTGCTGCTGGTGGGCTTCCTGGTAGCGTGCTGTCTACCATCCGGCGTTTCCGCGGGGGATGATGATAATGAAACGAAAGAAGGATCTACAAGTTTGTCACTAAAAATTTTCGACTTGGACGAGGCGGCATGATTGTGGAACACGAGGGTCAGGAAATGAAATCGAATGTGGAGAGTGGGCTCCGTGTCTTTGAGGAGGAGGGTGTGAGCGAGGAGGTGAGGGAGTTCGAGGAGAGCAGAAGAGATTACATTAAAATGCTGAGGGATCTGAGAAAGAAACACCCCAACGTTGATGCGGACCAGTTGGAAGCAATGGCTCGGGAAGAGATTTTGAACAAGGGGCCCAAGAGCCGAGCTTTTTACAGGATGCAAGCTACCCGAAAACTTGTTGGCGGACAAAATCTCATGAAAAAGATCCAGGAGAAGGCCGCTTCGGATGCAAACATTGACCAGGCTGGAAAGGAACCTGAGAAGAAAATTGACGGCCACATCACCAAAATCTTCTTTGACCCTGGTCATTACACAGTACTTGAGAATGTTGGTCAGTTCCACGTCACCGTGACAAGGGATGGAGGAGACATGAGTTTGACGGTATTGGTCGACTACAAGACAGAAGATGGTACAGCTTCCGGAGATCAAGACTACATGAGTGCAGCCGGAACGATCACCTTCGCTCCTGGAGAGACCACGCAGACAATAACCCTGGAGGTGATTGACGATGACGTGTTTGAGGAGGACGAGCACTTTTACGTTCGACTAAGTAACGCCAGATTCTCACCCACCGACACACTCACCCAAATGAACGGAGCTGCTGGCCAGCCCCCGAAGTTCCCAGAAGTTCAGCTTGCGCCACCCTTTTTGGCCACAGTTATCATTCTCGACGATGACCACTGTGGTGTATTCACCCTTGACAAGAAAGACGTGGAGACGGTGGAGTCTGTAGGAATGTACGACTTGAAGGTGGCCCGATGGAGTGGAGCCCGAGGTCGGGTGGCTGTGCCTTATGAGACAGAGGAAGGAACTGCCAAACCTGGCAAGGACTACGTCCACGTGGCTGATGAGCTTATCTTTGAAAATAACGAGACAGAGTAAGTGCGCCCCATTTTAAATATGACGCTATCATCACGTCTTTGCTTTGCGAAAGCGGCCTATAATTCTTTCCGGTTCTCGCCACTCATGGAAAGTTCTTTTTTTTAATTTCCCAGAAAATTTATTCAAATCGAGATTTTAGAGGAGGATAGCTACGAAAAAGATGTCTTGTTCTATGTGAATCTCAAAGAGCCCAAGCTACTCGAAGGCAAGTCTCTAATCTATTTTTTCCTATGATCCCTCCGCCGTCATTCTAATACTTACGTATTTTATTAATATATTTTCGTAAATATAAAAGTTTCCTTTTACCATGCGCCACATGCGAATCATAAATCACGACAATTAATTCAATAACTTATCCATCAAATAGAGATTTCAGATAGTTACCGACTCTCAAAATTGAATTATCATTTTTTGATAAAAGTATATATTTTCGCATCTTAAGCAAAGCGTGAAGGAATAAGGAAGAGGAAGGAGCAGGAGCAGCTGCTCCTGCCCTTTATACTCCCTGATCAAACAACATCTTTTTTCTAGCTTTCAACTTCGGAAAAACTTCGCTACTCAATAGAAAAGGACTTGCGGAAATTGGCTCACTATATATACTATCCTCAAGATTGCTATTTTTAAAAAGGCAATAAGCAATAAGATTTTTAAATGTGTCACTAATGCAATCATTACTTGAAAGTACTAAAACCACCCGTGTATTTCTGTAACCGAAAAGCGATTAAAAATATTCGAGCTGATATCCATTATTGTACGTAACATGCTGCGATATTTATACAGAAAACAGCCTTACAGACGAGCTGCTCAAGTGTTTTAAAACAACAAATTGAAAATGGGCAATACCAAAATAAAATATTCTTTTTAATAACAATTTTTTTCGTGCTATAAATGTGCTAAACTGTGCTCATCATTAGGTAAAACAAACAAACAAATATTTTAAAGCAGCAGATTTCATTTTTTAAAAAATTTTGAATATTGGAATGCTGCACGATAACTTTCTCCTAAATGTCTGAACTTTTTTCTACCTGAAAATATTTTTTGTATGTGCAAAATTTTAAAAATCAGTTTTTCATGTAATAATCTATCGTGGCCTATATCTTTTCGCTGTCTGTGTTGTCTGCAAATTATTACTGTCCATTCTACTTTTTTAGTAAATATTTTCTTTAAACTTTGTGTTTTCCATGCATTTTACCGTTTTAAAAATATCAATTTTTCGTCTCTAAATGTTGAAGTTGCTTTATTCGTGTAATTTTATTGACTTCCTCAGCAAAATTTACATTTTTTGACGGGAGTTTCCTTTTTTATTACAAAATTGTTATTTTTACAAGTATTAATATTACTGGCTTGATAGCAACAAGAAAAGGTTTTTTTCCATTCTACGTTACTGAATGATCCTGTGGGAGAAGGTCGAAATTAATAAGAAAAGAGTAGTACTTTTTGTAGGATTTTTTTTCATGCAGAATTATAAATACTTTTTAGTCTAGTGAAATGATATGCGTGTAGTCATAAGTAAGTTACGTATGTAAAAAAATTCTTTTAAGATATGAAATCTAATTTGTATTATTTTTTACCTGTGATTCCATATTTTCTCTGCTCTACTCGAACACACGTCACGTTCATCAATCTCTCTCTCGCCACCTTCGAACTACGACACGGCATCAAATCTCAATTATCCAAACAATATGTCTTCACTGCTGACCGTGCAAAATTGATGATGATGATGATGCTCAAAAATATATTCTTCTACCGCTACAACTTTCTCTCTTATCCTGATTTGACTACTGCTACTACTACTCTCTACTACTTCCCCAAAAAACGCTCAACTAAATAATTATTTTTAAAAAATTTAAATTCTTTTCCCAATACAATTCTCAAAAAAATATTTCCACCCGTGCTCCCATTTTTCACTCATCATCTAATTCTACCTCTACTACTTCCGATCCAATTAAAATGAAAATTAAAAAAAATATCACGAAAAAAAATTTGTCACTTCGTCTGTGTCTGTTGCTCGTTCGCTCGCTCTCGCTATCTATCTCTCTCTCTTGCCTTGATTGATACCACCACAGTAAGTGCCATCTATTTCACAAAGCTTATATTTTGTTCTAATAATTCTCAAAGTGAATAGATATTTTTTTCTTTCACGGATGTGTTTAATTATCTCTTCTCTCTTTCTCTATTCTCTCTTGTTCAGTCAATACAAAACCATAAATTTTTTGCCAATCTCTTTGAAACTATACCATACCAACTTCCACATAAAATGAAATATACTTTTACAGCAAACACATTATATTCCAAGAAAATTTTCCATAGTAGAAACTAGTGCTTCATCTATGTCGCGTGCTATACTTTGTGTGTACAGTTTAGTCTAAATGTTTCTCTGTAGTCTTCAATTCCATATAGACTAAAACTTTTTTGTTTTTATTCCAGTTTTTCCTTTGTCTATTGTCAAAAGTCGGATTTTAGTTTCTTGTTAGAAGTGTACGTGACATAGTCGAAGAAGCATTACGTTTTATGAAAGGATTTGTGTAGAAAGAAGAATACAGTCCCAATTTCCAGTTGTAGGATCTTTGTTAGCGTACTATCTATAAAAACTTACTCTCTAACCCGTATATAACACAGAAGACTAAAAAAAGTATATTTAAAAATATTTTTAGTAGTAATTGCAGGCCATTTTGTAATCTGGTATTGGTAAAATGTAACAAAATATGTGCACAGCAGGTGTACCAGTTTGGTATTAATTTTTCCTACTATCCGTTATCAGTAGAGTAGCTCTCTAGATACTTCTCTCTTAATTATCAGAATTTTATCTTGAGTTCTGTAGAAGGTAAAAACTGTCAATGGCAAAAATTAACAGTAGTCCAAATATATATCTTTTCTTACTCGTCTTACAATTTAAAATGTAGGAGTTTTTTTATCAATATGTTCAGTTCGTTGTCTATTTTGTAGTACTGACCATCTGACAATATGTTTTCACTGGTCGTCCTCCATTCCACAAAAAAGAATATTCCTTGGAAGTCCTTTCTCCATTAAAATGTGTAGACTCCATTTCCCAGAACTCACCAATCACCAATCTTCAAACTCCAAACTTTTTTCGTTCCTGTCCTACCTTTTTTTGTAAAACCGATACCTGTCCTATTTTTTTTCTCATGATACTGATGATATTGTAAGAGATCGTGTTCTACTCTCAATTATTTTTGTGACACAACACGATAATAAGTTCTTTATCGGGTGATGATTCTCACCGATTTCTAATTAACTGTGTATTTTTTGGATTGTCATTCTTGTCACCGACCAAAAATCTTGAACCCCTTCTTGTCTCTCTCTCACTCTCTCTCACTGATTGAAAAAGGATCCTGAACCGGTTGTTTCATCTTCCGATATCGTAGCCCAGTTCCAGGGGCAAGCCTCTCATGCTGAAGGTTTAAGTTCATTCCTATTTTACTATTTTTCTTCTTTAGAACAGAGAAAAAGAAAGAAAATAAATGTAATAAATAATATTTAATATTTTTTCTACCGTTTTACGGTTATCTCACTTTCTTTTAACCTCTTCAGTTAACCAGTAAAAAAATCTTTTTAGAACTCCATTCTCGTAGTGTAAAAAAAGACTGCAACCTGAAGGGAAGTTTTTTATTTATTTTTTTGTACTGAACTGTGTGATTATAGAAAATTGAGTATACGAAAGCTACAACAAAAAGTTTTTTTTTCTTCGTGAAAGTAGATTTAAACGAGTTGTGTTGTTCGTTGGAGAAAAGTGATTCCGCTGAGAAACGTATGAACGGCTGTCTTTGTTGTACATTTTCTAGTCCTTTGCGAGTTTACCTGAAGTTGAGTTATAGTAATTTAATCTTAATCTTATAGACAGTAGCCTTCATACCTTTCTGAGAAAAGGTATAAAATTTTGTAAGATAAATGACACAGCATTGTTATCATCACTTTTTTTATTGCACAGAAAGCTTTGTTGGTGAAAAATCTTTTTTACAATCTTGTTATCTTCACTTTGGACGGTGTAATGGTAGATTTTGGTAGTCTTTTTGTGTGATTCTACCAAAAATGACATTCTATGACATGAGCAGCGTTTTTTATTTTGACAAGTGAATGCGGATTATACAAAAACAGGATTTTGTAGTTTTGTCCTGAACCCGAGCCTTGAATTAAAAAAAAATATTTTAAATGGTTCATAAAATATCCCTATCCCCCATATAAGTACTTTCCGGAATTTTTGTTTTAATTTTATTATTGAAGTAGTTTACTTTATCGATATAAACATGAATATTGTTTGTAGGCGGTAATGAAAAAGAGGCAAGTAAAGTAGGAGATATTGATATGACGAATGATGAATACACCTGCAATTACTCTAGACTAGTTCTATTACTAACAAAAGCAGTAGCTGACTATTTAGCTAAATTCTAATTTTGAGAAGAGAAACATGCACAGAAGCATTCAGTACAGCTACATAATCATTTGAGTGTATACAAATGATATGACTTTATATTATACTGACATAATCACATTCTGCTGACATATATATTTTTAAGATGCTGATAGATCCAAAGTAAAACAGTTCAAGACATGCTATAAAAAGTATAAAAAACATAGAGCAAATAGGAACAGTTACCAACCAGTACACACCTCAACCCTCACAATGCCAATTCACAAAAAAAGACCCAAAACAGGAAGCAAGTTACCCTAACGAGAACGTGCAATACAATGCAAAAATAACTTTTACCAACTAAAAAGAACACTTTCCCCGTGTATCCAGTCGCCGTCACCACCACCATATGAGTAAAAAGCGTACTCAAATTTATGCACGGTCATCGTCAGTGTATTGTGTCGTAAGTTGTTCAAGTGTTCTGTCCGAAAGATAGTTCCAAAAAGGAAAACCAACGAAAAATTAATCATACTGCAATGAAATGCAAAACCATTCTTTTTCCTTTCACATTATAATTTTTATATTTTTCTTTTTTAAAAAAAGTAATTATTTTTGCAGATGAAGCTGAAAAAACGGCAGAGGCGTAGAGCGTAAATAAATAGATATACTTTTTCAAATAGAAATTTAAGTATACGTTTACACAATCTATCCCACATATGTATGTTAGCATTTTGAGCTCTTCGTATATAACCAGAGAGCAAAAATGAAAAGTTTCGCCCTCTCTCACAGAAATTCACTAAATTAGCTTTTGTTCCCCACGCATAAAATCAGCACGACCCCTTCCTCCAAAACAGCCTTAATATTGCCTCTGAAAAATTGGGAAAATTATGTGACTAAGAGTTTACGGTATAGTCACAAAGCATAGCTTTACGTTTATGTCCAAAGGCAAACTGTAATTTCGCTAAGAAGGTGCAGGCGTTTATTATTTAAAAAAGCTTAGATTAGTTTACTATAGCCGTCCTGAATGACATATGACAACTGAAAGGACAATATTCACGTAAAACTAAATCCGCTATAAAATATAATGATGCTCGCAATATACTATCTCCTGTTGCGATTTTTACACCCGCTGCCGCTCTTTGACAAAAAAATTTCACCCAACCCCAACAAAGTACTTTGGGATATTTTCCCCACTGTTTTATTTTGCTTTGTGTTTTGATATGCTGATAATGCTGTTCTTGTCGTTGACGACTTTTTATGTATCCTTTTTCCGAGTGAAGTTATGTGTCTAAAACCGCGTTTCGCCCACACAAGGTTGCAGTGGAAAGTAAAGCCCTGTAATGAAAACTCTCATTAAATTGTTGAGTTCTTCCGTTGAAAATAAACTCGTTTGCAAATAGTGTTGTGTGTTTGTCCCTGGTTAATATTGGTTTTTCCGGTATGAGTACAATAAAAAAAACGTGCAAAAGCAAACTCTACTCTTGCTTACCCTCTTAGTATTTTCTCCATCATCACTACCACCGCCAAACCACCAACCACCACAACTTGCCGCCGTCACTGTTTTATTTTGCCACCTTCACAACAGCCAAATGAGACTGGTCCATATAGCTGAAAATTAATCCAAATACAGGGAAAAACTTAGATCCATTAAAAAATTTATTCTGCAAACAATGAGCAATGCCGATGCCTGAAGTCTCTTTCTCTGTTTCCTCTTTCACCTTCGATATTATCTTTTCTAGCCCACTTGTTTACTCCCAAACGACCTGTTTCTTACCACCACGCCTTTTATGTTCTTCAGCTCCAGTCTCTTCAAAGCAATTAATTCTCCCTATTCTTTTTTTCATAACGAAAGTAAAAGCCAAAATATGTTATTCTCTGTACTTTGCCGAATGCCAAGCCAATAACTTTGTTCCGTGATATGTGTTGGTATGTGTCATCTGCCGCAAGCCAATATCCACGTGAGAGCCAGTTCCACACTTTGTTTTTCTCCAGATAACCTTCATGCTACAAACTGAAGGAAAAAGATCCTGCTCCCATTCTTTTACTTCCTTGCCTTGCCTTGCCTTGTACTCTCCAATGAATATTGTAGATGCAAACAAGCACTTTCCGCATCTCTCTCCTTTTTAGCAAAAGCCCTTTACAAGCTGTGCACTGCATCACGCCTTTCCCTAGTACAACCACCTCTAACTTACTCCTGCCTTCACTGTAAAATACCTTTCCAGTAAAAATAAATGTTCTTTGTTATTGCATGCACAAGGTAATTTTTCGGTTATGTACTCAACGCTAAGATATAATCACTGTACTAATTTATTCTCTCGCCACAAAACTCACTTTAACATGCTATAATGTAAATATGTACATGTGATTAACACAACTCATTTAAGGGAAAGCAGCATTTTCAAGTAATTTCTTTAGGAAAGGAAAGAAGATTTAATGATGATATGATATATAGCTTACAAATATGTGTTCCTGATGCAAATTTATTTCTGATGTACCTATGTATGTATAATTTCGCATATTTTATTTTTTTGTAAAAAGTTCTGAACATAAAAAGTACACACCTAATTAGGTTTCAGTTTTGATTTCCCTTCTTGTAAAAAGTTATACTTTTTTTGTTCATTCTTCATCAACTCTATCACTGTTTATATAGGTGAATGTGTGTATGCAAAAATTATTATTTTTTGGTGTGACTGGTTACATGTGTCTAGCATCAAGCTGATTTTTCTCTAAAAGATTTGAAAATGTGTTTGACCGATTTCTTTGTATGTTCTTGTTTGGGTTCTTCCCTCTACTTGCCGTTGTTGTACACTTTTTGAAATGGTACAACAACAGCAACGGACGAACAAGGAGCGGCATTGGCACTGAAGGAGAAAGATGAGTCACAGCTCACAGAAGATGAAAAGATTGCGATCCAAGGGTTGCCCAAATTAGGTGATGGGGATAGATGCCAAATTCGTGTGCATGAGAGCAAGGAATTCAAGGTAACTTAATTAATTCGGACTGAGCGAGAGGAAATAAGTTTGTTCCATGGCGGACAGGATTTTTTTCCAAAAGAGCAAAAAAGTAGAGAAAGCCAGAATCTTAAAGTATAAATCTTTTCTCATTACGTCTGGCACATGGTTTTGTGTAGAATACTGTGGATAAGTTATTGCAACGAGCAAATGCTTCCCTCCATGTTGGAACATCCTCTTGGAAAGAACAGTTCATCGAAGCTATCACCGTCAGTGCAGGTAAGAATTTAACGGGCTTTACTCCTCCCGTGCATCACACAAACTCTGATCTAGATTTAGCTGACGATGAACTACTTTTTTTACTTCCAACTCAACTAATAATAATAAAAATCTGTGCATGCATCAGGTGACGATGAGGGTGGAGATGAAGAAGAAGGCGAAGAGGCAGAGGAGAAAGTGCCAAGTTGTGGTGACTACGTCATGCATTTTCTGACCATCTTCTGGAAGATCATCTTTGCTTGTGTGCCTCCCACAGGTAGACCAATCATTTCCTTTTGGGCAAGGTCTTGCTACTGCTCCGACCTAAATAAAATGCCCACTCGTTGTAGATTTTACCTCAGCACGTTATTCAGCTCTACATAAACTACAATCATACAATATTTTAGCGTAACATGTTCTGAAGGAGGAAAGAATTAGTACTCTCCTCCTAATTTATTTTTCCAAAGATATATATCCTCATTTTCATTTTAGATAAAGGAGAAAAAAAGGTTTCGAGGTGTATTTATAAACCTTGCCTCAGTTTTTAGCATGTAACGACGCGATAAAAATAGACTTGGAGACCAGGGTCGGTCGATCGGTGGCCGACCCCACCAATTATATCCGAGTGGGATGTATGCGGATTTCTACTACAACTTTCCATCACTACTACACGTAGAGGAAAAATACTAGAGAGCGACTTTAATTATGATAATGATGTTGCGTGGATTGTTTACGGGTTTATGTTTTGTAGGATGTAGAAATGGTGACTCGAGCTAAAAACAAAAAAAATGCATGTGCAGTAGTATTATAGTACACGTTTACCATTTTCGGTTTTCTTTGGTGGGGATAGTTTTGATTCTTACTTTTTTTTACCATTCTTTCTTTTTTCTGGCTGGGAATAAATTATATTTATGATGTGATCTTGTTGATGATAATGTGTGTGCACACAGACATTGCAAATGGATACGTAGCATTCGTAGTCTCAATTCTTGCGATTGGAGTTCTCACAGCGGTAATTGGTGATCTTGCCTCACATTTGGGTTGTACTGTTGGTATCAAGGACTCTGTCACAGCTATTGCTTTTGTAGCTCTTGGAACTAGTATTCCAGGTAAAAACCACAAAAACCCTACACAAACCTAAAAACAGCTATCACAAGCTAAGTCTTAAGACAAAGTTTCTGACGAAGTTGATGATGGCTCGTAATAAAAACTCGATACACTTTACACTTTATTTTTTATGCACTTTCATTTGTCTTCTCGAAGCATTTAAGTCGAAATGTTGTTTGCTTTTTGTTTACTTTCTTTTACTATTTTGTGCCTGTTCAGTGTCTGTGTACAGTTCCAAATTTACAGTTTCCAATTTCCAAACAAAAAAAGATTTATTTACAAATGTTTGTACAGTGTATAATGTATCCCGTGTCCTGTTTCAACTCCAAAATGTGCATGCTTGATTTCCCATCTGTCTTGCGAAAAAAAACTTGTGCTTGTCTACCCTTTGCTCGTTTCTCTTTCTGTTACCTGTGTCTGTTTCCAGTCCACTCTTTTCAAGACTTCTTCCCTATTTTAGTATGTTGTGGTGGGTCGGTAATACTCAAATCGGAATTTAGTGGAACTCTATCTCTCTATGATGGCAGCTACTATAAGCTTCTGCATTCTTGGTAAAAATAATAAAGTTGCTCCTCCTCTAGTAGAAAAAGATGAAAAGTCAGGTAACTTCTGTATGAAATTTTCATTAAATGCAGCACACATAGTGGCATTCGCTTCACACCTGGGATATGATACGCGATAATTAGCGTATGCACAGTACAAATATCGCTTACGTGAAAGTGAAAGAATGAATTTAATAGTTTAGTATGCTCCTCCAGATCTAATTTTATGGAAATGAGGGTGTAATGGTAGCAGTGATATGAAGTAGACTCGGTTTGTACGGCGCTCGTTCATGCCTGCACGCAAACACCGAGACGATTGCGTAATATCAATTGCAGTTTTGTCAAAATAGACATACCTACCTTAAGTAGACAAATGCGTAGTGTAGTAGAAGTAGTAGAATATGGCACCAACACGTGCTCACGGAATAATTGTAAAGGTGAGCAGGATAGATGACGCGCGCTGATAATGAGGGCATTTAAGTTGCTCTGCGCGTAGGTCACTGTGACACCTCAAAAAAATAATTTCCCCCTAATAAAAATGAAAGTGTGCGTGTATTTCTATTACTGTGTTATTGCTATTATCCAGATATTTTGGATGGTTATGTAACGTTCGTCGTCTCAATCTTAATGATTGGTTGCCTGACTGCGGTGATTGGAGACTTAGCATCCCATCTGGGTTGCACTGTCGGCCTCAAAGACACTGTCACAGCCATTGCATTCGTGGCTTTGGGTACCAGTGTGCCAGGTAAAAATAAAAACAGAGAAAGTGCTGTCTGCACGAACGACACAGACCGTGTAAAACAAAAATTAAATGTTTTCTCTCTAGATGCAGTTACTACTTTTTTATATATATAATATTGGATGGGATTCTCGTAGACTGTCTTTTGTAGTTGCTGGGGTTAAAATTATGTTAATGTATACGAAGTGTGTCTTTCGTGCTGTCTTTTTTTCTCGTGTCTCGTCCGAAACAGAGGCTACTGTAGTTTGTAGAGACACTCAAATCAGTAGTCCATTTTTCTGCCTTGTCTCGTCTCAATACGCGCCTCATTAGTCTAAAAATACATAAAAAGCACTCCGCTCAAAACTTCATATAACATTTTAATTTAGAAAAAGTAGTATCAGTTTCATTCAACAAAACAGCAAAAATGAATCATTAATTTGGCAAATTAATAATTTACACAACAAACTTCTCTAAATCATCATCTAATCCAGTACATGCAGATAAAACTTACACATGCAATCTAACAAAAATATTTACACAGAATACATTTATTTCTTTAGTTTAGACTATTTTTTACAAGAAATTATTCTCTATACAAAGGCAAAAATGTTAACATGGCGCATTTGGCGAGTACTTCACACACTCATAACAGCACTTTTCTTTTATAATGAAAAAGAAAAGGTGCAAAAATTTTTTTAAGCGCTTTATGTCTTTTGTAGACTCTAGTACAATCCGAATGACTGATTCGTAGTAACATTCCCAAAAATAATTGATGAAATTAGTGAGTAGAATGTAGAAAAGATTAACGACAAGATAATTATCTTGTAGCTGGTATTTAGTATTGTTAAGCTGTAAACCAAACTCTTAGTCTTCATTTGCGAATTCTTCATTGTTGCTGTTGCACGCGATTAAGCTGTAAAGGAATGTATTCGGTGATGAAAATGATGGCGATGATGATGCTCGTCCTGGTTTGTCGTAGAAAGTAGAAGAGTAGAACCAGCGGTATAATAGATCCGCTCTGAGTTTTTTTTTGTTTGCTGGGTATGACATCAGTGAGCTGGATGACTGGGACTGGGGCTCATTCCGTAAATTAGTAGATATAGATAATGATGGCTGTGAGTGAGCATAATACTAAAACGGTATTCTAACAGCGGTAGTTTGAATTTTAGTCAATAGCCTTAAAAATCCCCTTAAATATTTATTTATCTTTGTTCCAACAGGCGGTGATGGAGTCATGTTGTGAAAACAGTTTTTGCTAAAACGTTATGTTTCTCTGTAAATGAGCTGGTAGTTGCTAGCCGTAAAACAGTCGTTCATTGCTTGTCTAGTTTGACTTAGACTTTGCACTCCAAACTGTTTCCGTTCCTCTCTGCTCCTCGTTACGGAGAGAACAAGCAACTAGCAGAAGTCAGTTGTTGGTTGTGTAGCGATACTTATCCTTTAAGTTTTATGAGTTGAGGAAAGCAATTCCCCGTTAAGTAGTCTATAAAATATTTACCTATAAAAATCCACCAGGGCGTTTACTTAAGAATGACTCTTGAAAACCTGAGTATCTCCCCTTTTATTAATGCAAGCTGATATTCTCTAATCTGCTCCCAATCCCCAAAATGCATCACTTTCTAATGGATGAGAGTCAGAAAGGCTTAATTTTGGAACGTGAAAGCAGGAATTATGTGCTTTGCATGCAGTACAAAATTTTCCCTGAAAATGTCATTAATGCAATTCCAGAAACTTCGCTTTAAATAATTGCCAGTATTGTAACCTTGCTAAATCCCTGAAGTATGAAGTTATGCTTATCAGTATTACTGATTTGGAAAAGATTTCAGTTTCGTTCTTAAGACCTTCATATATAATGTCGCAATCTTTGGATTTTAACTACGGCAACAAAGTACAAAATTGTAACTTATTGGTAATTACTAACCCATATTTGTGCTAACTACTGGTATCAGCTTCTGGACGAATAACGCAATGAAAGCAAATCGATGACCCCTTTCCTATTAGATAAAATCTGGATAATATGAAAGTTGATGAAAGGGATGTGTGGGAATACTGCATTAAGCAAATAATAGCAATATATGTCACAAAATACTTGCGTTGGCATGAAGAGTTCAGCGAGTGCTGTGTTTGGTGTGTGGCACCGCTGAGATTACTTTGCTAAAAAGCTTTTCAGTTAACTTCGTCACAAGAATAATTGATTGATCAAAAATGTTAAATAATGTGTTAAATCTGTTGCCGAATTAACTGGAAATGAATTGCCCTGTGTGTGACGCTGCTGCTGAAACTAGACACCTTTGTTTAATAGGCAAACCTATACTCCCTCAAAATAAAAAATTAAATCCTAATTCCTTCAATAATAGCTTCCTGTGTTTAAACATTCCTGAATGCTATATTTGTTATATACTGCTTGCATGAAAACTATTGCTTTTGCACGGAGTACATTTCTTTTCCAGCTTTTAGTTCTATTTTGAAATTTCCGACTGACTTTACAACTGATGAATGGAAAGTGTAAAATTGTAAGGAGAGAATCTAATATTTGAATGGGACTGTCACTCGTAGATACTTTTGCCAGCAAAGTAGCAGCTATTCAGGATGAGTATGCTGACGCCTCCGTGGGCAACGTAACGGGTAGTAACGCTGTCAATGTCTTCCTGGGAATTGGTATCGCTTGGACGATTGCCACTGTCTACCATGAATACCTTAAAGATCTGACTGGTTGCGTTTCCCGTCCCGGTTACATCTGTGGCAAGTTCAATGTCGACCCTGGAAGGTATGGAAAACACCTATGAATACCACCGCTCAGCTTTATCCTTTAAAACTGAAATTAATCATTTTTTAATTAAAATTCTTTCAGCTTGGGCTACTCTGTCTTTTTGTTCTGCTCTTGTGCGGGAGTAGCAATTCTTGTAATGTTGATAAGAAGGCTGCCACAGTGTGGAGGTGGTGAGCTTGGTGGGCCACCTAAATTCAAACATCCGACTAGCATACTCTTCGTATGTCTCTGGCTGTTTTACGTCACCATGTCCTCCCTTGAAGCCTATGGAGTCATTCAAGGCTTCTAAACACCAACAAAAGATAACATCCAGCTATCAGTTACAATTAAATTATTTACATGCTAAAAAATACAAAACGGACAACATTTTTGAAGAAAACAGTAAGAAGATCAGTAACTAAAATCATATATACGATTAATTACATTTACTACAAGGCAACTTTTAAAGAATTAGATAATGTTACGTAGATCTATTATTCAAAAATCATGTATCTTGTAAAGTACTTATTCTGTACCGTTAAAAATTTATGGTAGATTTATCGCTCGTCGTGTGTTATTTATATCTACTATCTGTCGCATTCGTACAATCTTAAATGGACAATTTTCTTCTCCATCCTCTCTGGAACCTATCAATAATCCAACGTAGCCCGTGCAAGGAGAAAGCAAGCCACTTTTATTACCTTGTCTGTACATTAAAGTTTTAATCCCAGATTTCAAATTAAATCGTGTCATCATGGAACATAAACTCAGCGCTACCATTACTCAGGTACAAAACCTATACGTCAAAGCTGTTTTAGCGAAATATTTCATAAATAATAAATCTACAAATCTAAAAAATACTTCCTTTTTTATTTCTCTTTGTGTAGGTATGCTGTAAAAGTTGAGTGAAGAAAGCTGACGGGAAGGTTGATCACTGTTGCCATTACATATAAACTATGTAATATAAAGTACATGATAAATTTTTTAAAACATTACATACTACAAGTACTTCTGTATTCTACTAAATACCAACATAAATACTACAATAGTGGATTATTTTGCAAGTTGAAACGGCTCAACTCGTACATTTCATTAGTTTTAGTTTTTATTATCGTAACTATGATTAATTATCAACATGCACTAAATTATAGACAACTATATGAACAGTTAAACTTACATGTATTTTACGAAATAGCAATTTAAATAGTGTTTAAGCTTTATCAATGGTGTTCTAATTAAGAAATCTATTCAACTATCCGAGTGTTGGCTAGCTGTAAGTCGTTTCAACACCATCATATATAAATACTATATATACTCTGTAATTTATTTCTCCAAAAATATATACCGGAATACATATATATGTAAACTATACACATACTTGTTCTACCAATTTGCTAGGGAGAAAATACTGAGAAAGAGAGATGATAAGACAGTTTTCTGTTGTATTGATGATGGTGACGGTGACGCTAAATGTTATCTGATAAAATGGTCCTTTTAGGTGGTTTTGTGGCGAGTGTCTGTTTTTCTATTACATGATCTCCTGCTACTTGAGCCTGAGCCCAGTCCCTGAACCACCCACCCACCCTCTCCATAATTTCTCAAACCATCATAATTTTGTTGTTTGCATACACCGACACACCACACACCTGAAGATTAAAGCAATGCAAATTTTCTGACATACATTTATTTACAGTAAGTTTTTTTTGGTGGAAGGGCCCGTGTGTCATTGCGCTTTTCTACTCATTCTCTAAACAACTGTTAGTGTAATTTATGTTCGCTGTTCTTCAATAGCTTGTATTATAGAATGAATTTCGAGATAATATATCTATACTGTATTTACCTTAAATCACAAAAAATGTTTAAAAAAACAAAATCAACCATTCTGATTTTGTATGTTTTAGAAAGGAGAGCATTAATTTGTTTGATATTTTGTGAGTGTGAGAGCTACTACGTCCCATTTATTTACTATATGTACTTGTTTAAATATTGTCTAAAGTTATTGAAAAAGACATATTCCATAATACTGTTGTATGTTTAAGAAAAAATGCCCACATTCAAAAAACGGAACCATTAAAAACTATATGGCTGTTGGGAATCTCCAATCAACACTAAAATATTAAATGTATCTTTAGAGTGAACGGGTGAGTGAATGAATGACACTTATCTACTGGTGATGATGATTATTGCTAAAACAGGTGCTAACGAATTATACTGAAAATATACGTCTATAACCGTTTACCGTTTTACGCTGCTGTTCTACACTCTTTATTTAATCTTCTCGTATATGTTCATTCATTCCAGTTTACAAAAAAGAAGTGCACCCCCATAACGTTGCTATTGAATTTAATTTTCACCAATCTTCGTTTCTTTCCCGAGGAATTCTGATTATAGTAGGTGCGTATCATTCTACTTTAATTATACACAGATATCTACATTTATTCTCGACTCAATTTGAAAGTCTTAACAGAACCAACGAAATGAGCGCTGCACCTTTTGACTACATGCCAATTAGTTGGGCTTTGGAAGCTTTTTTCTTTCCTCCATACCTACAATTCTGCAATACATCATAACATGTTTTATACATACCCAATATAGAATGCTTGTTATAGTAGGGTGGACGGACGTTTGCATCTCGGTTGAATGAATGGTCATATTTAGTATGTGTTAAGGTGTTCTCCCTTTCTCCTGCTTCAATTCATTTTTTCAAGTTCAGCATTGTGCAATTGCTTAGTTAAGTTGTAGTATGAGAGGTGGTAATTGTCAGCAAAGTGCATTAAGTCATTTTTGATTTTACCCATTAATTTTTTTCGTGCTTGCTCTATTATGAACACTACCAGTTCAACTTTTAACTTAATTTTATTGTTGTATACTCTAAATTTCTAAATTCATTGAAGTCATCAAAATCGGTGCGCTTATGAAACTGTAAATGCCCGATGAAAAGGTGCATAAAATGACAAACGCCATGTGTATATAGAGGCACCTTCATAAGAAATGTGATAAAACCGTTGACAAACACACTCAAACTACAAAACGTAGATGTACCGGAAGTAATTTGATGATACGTCTAACTCTACTTTGTCCTTTTTAAAATATCGTATACATAATTATGAAAATATGTAAAAATAAAGTATACTTGAAAATCTGAATATTACTCTGCTTGTTTCTTTACTGTTCACATTGGATTAATTTTATGATGACTCCAAGCAAAAGCAACCTCACCACAACATTGAATTTTTGATCGTAAATCTTTTATGTACTTTCAAATATATCATCCATGCAAGTTTAATTACCAAAAAGGTAGCTATTACAAGCGCGACTATTCTTCGTACAAGAAAAATATCCAAAATTTTTTTTTTGAAATTTATGCATGATTGTAATTTAAAAAAATAAAAATAAACGATAGTAGGCAATTTAATTTAGATTCTTCCAGCAGATTGCTTTCGTTGCAGGTAACGCCGTGAGTTAACGTGCAAGTTTAATTGAATTATGACGGCGGTTTACGTTGCAAAGTAATACCTCAAAATATTGTAAATTACTTGGGAAGGGTTTAATGAACATTGTTTGTAACAGAGCGTGTTTTATATGAATTAACTTGATAGCATACTTTTAAAACAACATCTTAATAATTTGAATGTGACATTCGCGGTATGGCAAACGAAAATGTAAAATATATCGAGCATATAAAAAGTAAAGTTCAGTCGATAAATTAAAATGCTTTTTTGTTTGCAATTAAAGCAGAATTTTCACGAAAAACCATTGAGGTGCTGAGTGTAATTGCTTTGCTAAAAATCATGTGCCACTTATTTAATTATATACATAATATTAAGGCGATTATAATGTCTAATAATGGGTACTATAATGATAATATGATAATAGGTACCTAAACTATTTTTTTCTCAGTGTTACATACGTATCAAATAAATTGTTGAATGAAAAATTCTTGAAGTTCATTTTTTAAAACACACAAACGCCAAAAACTCACTGGATTTGCGTAACATACTGCCATACTAGTAATTTTAGGCTAGCTTTCCATTTTAGGCTAGCTTTCCATTTTAGGCTAGCTTTCCATTTTAGGCTAGCTTTCCATTTTTAGGCTAGCTTTCCATTTTAGGCTAGCTTTCCATTTTAGGCTAGCTTTCCATTTTAGGCTAGCTTTCCATTTTAGGCTAG